>JAVCKT010027111.1:3105-20698 GCA_032273925.1 Rhynchotus rufescens | reverse complement strand
ACAAACTTGCCTTGGTAATCTTTAAATGTCTTTCTTCTCTGCAGGTTGAATGCATGGAAAAGGGGCAAATAGAATGTGCAATTAAAGAAGGTTTCCTGGTATTGCCAGTGTGACCATGCATCCTTAGTCTAATGAGTATACTGAAAAATCAAAAAAAGCCATTTGGATACACTTTTTCTCTTCTCATCTATGTTATAATTCTTGCTTATTGTCCTTCATTAGCAGGAATAAAGGGAAAACACCAATATTAAAAAAAACAAACAAACAAAAAAAACCCTTCACTGTGTTCCAGCAAAAGACAATATTTTCCAGAATTTGAGCAGTTGGAAAATCTTATTAATTTGGCCTGAGAAAAGTAAATTACACTAGGCCTTGATTAATGCTTTAGAAAATAGTTTTATTGCTTCAAAGAGAAGATATCAATATTGACATATTTCTATTTTAAAAAACAGGATGATTTTGCCGCAAGCCACTCTGTGCTTCAAATATACAAAGTGTTTCTATATTATTTTTAGTATTATAGAGCTTACAGTAATGGTGCTACTGTTACAATGATGCTTGCTTTTATCATATTTACATAAGTACAATGTATTTGTGAATTAATTTTAACTTATTAAAGAAAATGTTAAAAGCCTGAGGCTAGCTGTGACTTGCCAATACACGATTGCTTCTAATTACTGTAGAGGAGTTTTAGTTTATACAATGACCTGCTGGTACAGCAAGAAACAAGAACAGTGGTGAACTGGACAGCACTAAGAGAACTGCAGCTGTATTTTAAATATAACCTCAGTCAGGCTTATTTCTGTGAACAGTTAATGGAAAAATTCAAAGCAAATGACTGCAGTGCCTTTCTTAAATTTTTACTGTCCATTTTGGGACATGTTGATGCTCTAGTCTACAGATAATTAATTCTTTTTTTCAGTAGATAGAGAATGAGAGAAATGGTCAGCACTTCTCAGAAAGTAAGTTGAGCTTCGTACTCCTTCAGTTTGAATACAACAAGCCACTAGCAGGTGAGGGCTGGATTCCACACTCGTTTGGCACCTGCCAGCCTCAGTGGTAGAGCCTGTTCTGTCCCAGAAGCAAGGAAGCTACTGAAACCGTCTCTGTCTTTGCTGATGTGCAGCTGTTTCTGGGTGTTTTTTTCAAGCATTGCTGAGTGAGCTTTTCTTTCACAGTAACTGACAACTCTCTCTCCTTGTGATCCTGTTCCTTTCAGCCTTCATATCCTGCTATTTTTTGACAGCTCACCTTAACTTGCATTTTGTATTGCTCTGTTCCCTTTACTGGTGTGTTGCATATGTTACTACTCCTTCTGTGCCCAGCCTTGGTTGTCCCTTTGCTTCACTGCTCTACTAATATTACAAATCTCAACAAGAGAAAACTGGGTAGCTATAATAAAGAATAGAGCATTACTCTCTAACAAAAGCATATATAATTTAAAGGTCTGATCCAACATTCATTAAGTTTTTCCTGTATGCTCATGAGTACTGGATCGGTCCCTAAACTATTTTTAATTTTAATTAAAGGGGCCACAAGGGAGAGTCAGAAGCATTGCCTCTGGAATGAAATAGGATCTTGATTTGTTGTTATCTCTGTTTAAAATAAAGATCTGAGTTTCCTATAGAAGAGTAAAGGTAAGATGTGTGATGGAAAGATAGTTGGTTGACTTCTGTTCATATCGTGCTTCACTATTAATCCCAGTTGGTCGAAATTCAGATGTGCGCAAACTGAGAAATGGAAAAATTTCCTTTCTTAGTCTGTGCATCTGTTTGAAAAAGGAAGTTGATGCCATTTCCAGTCTCATAATGGGAGTTAAAAGGTCCTATTTTACAGTCAAAGGACAGGTAGAATATGGGAAGTCTAACAGCTTATATCACTGCTGTATCTGGAGAACATGGACCTTAGCACTGAAATTACTTAAAAATAACAAAATTGGATTTGCAGGACATTTAATTATATGAAAACTACTACTTAAGGAGTTGTTATGCACAGTTTCTATTATTGGAAGAGGTCTTGAAAATAGTTGCATATATGTGATGTAAATATACATATATATGTATATATCATATTATTCTAGTGTGACATAATTTTATATGGCTGAAAGTGGAAGGAAAAACAAACTATATTGAAAGGTTTTACTTTTTAAAAACAAATAAACAAGCATGCACTTGGAATAATGATTAAACTATTGGGCATTGCTAGAAAGCTAGTGACTTGATGGAGTTAATGGCCCTGGGCAACTTCTGCAACTGGCCATTAATCTCACTGGAAATACTTTCTACTTCAGTCATTATTGCTTATTGATTTGACAAAATTGATAATAACTTCTTATCTTATTATCTCATATAAATTGCTTCTCATCCAATTATGTGGTGCGGTGTATCATATTGCATTATTTTCTATAAAATACTGTTCTAAGTCTATTTTTTAGTATTGTCTAATAAAAATCTGGTTATCTATAAAACTAGGAATCCATTCTTAATGGAGTTCTATGATATACAAAGGTTTGTGTAATAATGTATAATTGAATGATAAGACTTTCATTATCATCATTTTGAGCTTTTGATCTATTACTTAAAATACTAAGTTTCTTCAGCCTATAGGATTCCATTAAGATGAAATATATTATTTGTATAACTGTACACTCAGGACTCTTGCAGTGACAGAGACTGATGCTTAGCATGATCATTAGGGGATATGAGAGTGGAAAAATTGGAAAAACTGTGGTTAAGTTCTGTATGACCATTATATGTAAGCAGTGAAAATTTTGACATGTGAGGAGGTATAGCTTTGTTAAAACATATTTGTTTCTATTTGTGAACAGTCTTTGTTTGCAGCTCTTCCTGTTAATAGTGGATCGTTTAACACACTGTGGCTCTTTAGAGGACTGCATTGTAAATTACATTTCTTTTCAGAGTCACGCTAATATTACTGGGCTGAATATGCTGTGCATGCACAGGATCAAATGATTATTAATAGTTCCAGTCTTTCTTGGGTTGCTAGCTGCACAATAATGGAAAAAAAAAGCAGCATGGTCAAGGTACAAATCAGATTGAAACATCTCCTGTGAACTTTTAATTCCAAATTTATACAAAGCAATTAAAAACCTGTGTACTTACATATTTCTTGTAGATTGCACTAATGATTTGGAAGTGACAAGGTGAGATAGATGAGCTGATTAGAAAAGACCAGCAGTTAACAGATCAATAAGAAGAGAATGTCCTAATACCTTCCATAATTCTGGCTAATGTATTTATTTCACTGAGTTTGAGTTTATAGAGACTCACAGAAAATTATAATTGAAAGATAAGAGATTGTTGCACTCTAAAATTATGTTCAATTTAATAACATGCTCTATCTGCATATATATACACCTATCCTACTATATGTATTGCAGTACAAATCACATGGCATATGTCGGCCAAAAAGTGTAGTCAGACTGGCATTGATTGGTAGGAGAGATTGGCCTAGGAGAGATCTGTGGTCTGTACTCGATAAAGGGACTTCTGGTTTCTTTCATAATTTCAGAAAGGCTTAGTGGATGAAGAAGAATTACAGTTTTTAGACAATTAACGTTTTGGAAAAAAAATCACCGCTTAATGAATTATTTGAATTACTGAATTATTTATGTGAATTAATGAAATTTTTTAATCATAACTAAGTTATTGATGAATACAGTTTGGAAAATAGAGAAATACACTTTAGTATTTAATTTGCTTCTGAGATTTCCATTTTATAAGAGTTTATGCTTTAAGGATCATTCATTTATGTCAGATGTTGGCTTACAAGTTTTTCATTGAATAATTGCATTTGACTTTCTATTTTTCTGGTGTATTTCTCTTTAGACTGATTAGATATTTTCTTTAATCTGCAAATCATTGATGCAGCATCTTATTCTCTGCTAAAAGAAACAGGTTGGGGAATCAAATTGATGAGACAGGATTACAACAGCATATTAGTAATTTCTGTCTGATTCTTTCAGCAGTGCTGGTGACTGCTTCTGCTGTGCAGGGTAGAAATTATTCATTGATTTATTTCACTTCATGAAGTCTGCCCCCAACGTTTCCAGTCCCCAGTCTGGAGGGGAATAAGATAAAAAGTGAGACTTTAAAGTACTAGTTGCCTAAGGAGAAACAAAGTTTTTTGATGCAATTGCTAGGACAAGTACTTAAGAACTTGCATTATCCATCTCAGGGCAGATATATCAGAGATGTATTATTTGAGAACCTATAAAAATTATCTGAGGAGCTGATTTCATCTATGGAGCAAAGTAGGAAGAGGAGAGATGCCCATTCCTGGACATCTGAGTTTTTGCCATAGAGACTCAGTCATCCTGTTCCTGTAGGATTGGAACCATGTATAACCCACCACAGAGCCATGCCCTTTAATGCTAAATCGTTCTGCGCTACCATGCTTCATGTTCTTTCAAATGTGCTGGTTTTCAAACCTGTCTCAGCTTACACAGCTTCTGTATTTTTGCTGCCTTGGGAGGATATGTCTGACAGCCTTTTTAAGAGCTTTGTTATAATTTCCAAGTTCTTGATATGGTCTTTGTCCCAGCTGCCTCAGTGTGCTGTTGCTGCTCCTTTGTCTTTGTTCTTTTCCCCATTTTTGTACAGAAGCTGGATTGTATGTGGTATTGTGATTAAATACTCTTGATGTATTTTTTAACAGAAACAACCTGGTTTCAGAAGTGCAAAATCACAAGAATGTATGGTCACCACAACGTTCACTTCTGTAGTCTCCTAAGTAACTACACAACAGGATGTGTTATAGTAGCAGGTACAGTGTTTTGAAAGGCTGGAGCTTGTCCTCTCTTCATTATACTCACCTCTAAAAAATTTAGCACCAGCAACTTTACCAGATCTAGAGTGCTAGATCACAGAATCTCAGAACAGCTGAGGTTGGAAGAGACTTCATCTTGGGACAATATGAATACCTTTGGATACTCAGTAGAGAATTATGCCAGTGTGAAGGAACAATCTTTGCTTCCTGTCTTGTCCACAAAACACTATAGAAGGAACCTGAATCTGCATGTGATGGGCAGTTTGTGAACTGAAGCTTATTTTCCTGATTATTAGGAAGCTATGGAAAATGTTATTCAAAAATATCCTGTAAAATATGACCAGTGCAGCCTGAAACTGCTGATTTTGCTGTGGACTAAACTGGCATTAAAAAAAAACCCCAAAACTATTCTTAATAAACAAAGATTCCTATCTGTATTTACTTGCTTTGAATTTTATGAAAGCAGCAGTTTTCTCTCTACAATAAGCCCAGATCAAAAAGTGATTCCTTTTGAATTCAAATCAGCCAAATGGGCATCTCTCTCTGAATTCATG
Source organism: Rhynchotus rufescens (assembly GCA_032273925.1). Taxonomy (NCBI): domain Eukaryota; kingdom Metazoa; phylum Chordata; class Aves; order Tinamiformes; family Tinamidae; genus Rhynchotus; species Rhynchotus rufescens. Next base: position 15,356 of record JAVCKT010027111.1, on the reverse strand, counting down.
CAGCTGATGTCTGATCTGCAACATGGCTCTAAGTTTCATACAGTAAAAGGGGTGGAACTCTTTTTGACTGAATAATGTATGCATATATGCTATATGCAAAACAGCAGCAAACCAGAGAAATATCCTCTAGCAATTTATTCATGGTTAATAAAAATTACTCTTCTTCCATGGATCTCCAATTTGACAGTTGTCCTATAAAATTTAGATTAGATCTTTAGATCTTTTACGTTAATTAATGTACTACTAGACAAATGCTTTTGGTATATTCCTTTTACAAAGGAGGACTGGAGAGTATTTCAAAAGGACCATAATAATTTTATAATATGAATTCCATGAGTTTGATCTGTTTGTTGAGAAACTTAATGCCACCATTTTGTAGGTTTTTCCGCACATGTCACTAGTGAAAACAAGTGCACCATTGTCACTACAACCTTTTGCAAAGTCCTTTTTTCTCTTTTCATAATCTGAAAATGAATTCTATTTCAATTCTATTTCTATACTTGTTTTGCTCAGATTGTATAAAGCAGTCTGGAGGTTTGTCTATATATTTAAACTGTTATGGGCTGCTACGATGATGCAGTAGAGATGTGTAAAATGATGTAGCACCCATTCATTTAGCTTATTTTTAGCTCTTGAGAAAGGGTCTGCAATTGACAAAGATTTCTTTTTAAAAAAACCTGCCTTTCAGCTTGGATCCATCATGTTGGCTCAGTTGCAAAGTACTTAGGGTTGTGGGGAGTAACTAAGTGACTTCAGGATATTTATTCATTTAGTTTTAAAACAAAAATAGTTAAAACCTGTGGTTAGGCTGCATATCTTAGCATTGTCAGGATCTCTTTTACTGAAAAGGATTTGTTGGAACTTACTCGAAGTGGAGGTTTATTGTATTTGAACTGAAAATGAGCTGTTCTGGAGGAAATCCTTGGAGAAACTCCACCAGCGTAGGACACAACAAACACAGCAGCAGCTGCAGCATCAGCATGCTCCTCACACTTTGCACTAGCAGCTCAATGAAAGATTTTGGCAAGGAAGAAGACTCAGTGGGTGCCAGGTTGGCACTGGTACCTGTTGTGTTTTCTTTGCATTACAGGATTAAAAAAAAAAATCAACTTGTTTTTATGAAGCTGCAGCCTGAGATGAGGGGAAAAATGGGGAAAAAATAATTCATTCTTGTTTAGGAGTCTGTTTTGTGCCATGGCCTTATGCCATGCTATTCTTCTGTATTTTCCGTTCTACTAATTATGAAAAATACTCAAAGGACAGACAACAGGGACAGTTTCTGGAAAAGGATGGTACATTTTAAGGGCTTGTATTTCCTCAGCATTAACAGTGCAGATTATATATGATCCATGTTTTTATATATAGATCCATGTTTTTAAATTTACGTGTTTAACAGTTGTACTCGCTGCTCATCCCAGTAGCGCACAGAACAGGATGGCCTTGTTGCCAGAACCAAAGTGTCACAGTGGTGTCGTGGCCAGGCTAAGCTAGGAACGTGCTGAGGACAGATGTCAGTTCAAGAGACTTGGCAATATGGTTTTAGGAATTGTACTATTAACTTTATATAACTGTGCATTATATAAAGATACCAGCTTCTATTGGCAAGTCTGTCTTCTGTTGCAAGATATATGTACATACTCTCACACTTACATAAATGTTGGTAGAAAAATAGAGAATAGATATGCTAAAAATAATTACTTATCAGGTATATTGTTACTCTTGTTTGACACAAGCTGCTAACCATGAACCTGTAAGTCTTGAAGGATATTCATTCACAGCAGGAATATAAACTGCTTCTTGTGGTCTCAGTCCTGGTGTCAAAATTCTGTCTGCTATTCCTGGAGGTTCAGGATGTTGAACGGAGGAGATGTGTAATATTAAACCAGCTGAATTTTACTCTCAGATTTAGGAATAAACAAAAGAATTTAGGATCTACATTCATGGAAATTACAGACAGTCTTCTCCCAAAGAGAAAAAGACATTAGCGAAGTAAAATCAGAAAAGAGATTTGATTTTCTGCTATGTCAGATGTAATAAAAAGTGAAAAGCATAAGACCTATATGAAACTCAGTCTCTTGTATTCTTTAAGATAAGACATAGAACAATTGATAATTCATTCAGAATTAATAAAAGCTACTAATGAAACATCAGTAAGAATTTTTGAAGAAGCTCAGAATAAATAATTTTATTCACTTTGCAGGGCTGGATAATTTGCTAATAAATGAGGAGGAATGGCAATTGCCTTGCAAAGGGACAAGATATCAACCTGCTTAAGCTATTTAAACATGTGGTTATTGATTATTTTATCAAGCACTATGCCCAGAATTATGTTTATGGAGCATAGAAATGCTAACTTTTGATACTGGATCAGAACTGTGTCAGATTTGAGCACTAACTTACTTTAGATAATTTAGCTTGTGTTTCTTTAAAGAGATCAAACCCAGTTTGATACAGAAGAGCAGTAAAAGAATTTTAAAAATCTTTCTTACAAGTATCTAAGTAAGACAATCTTGTTCTGAATAATGTGTTTTGCAAAACTTAGACACTTTTTTAGCTTTTTGCATCCCCTTGAAGTTAGTAAGCTTATGTGTGTAAAGCTTCTGATACCTTTATACGGTTGAACTCTAGCATTGTTTATTGCTTATCTGTTTTGTGATGAAACCATCTTCTAAAAGCAGAGTGAGTGAAGTGCATATATGTTAAATTGTTAAATGAATTACTTCCTTTGGCAGTTGAGAATTTTGGAACTAGACTTAAAACAATGATGGTAGTTATTACTGCATTTTTTCCTCAAATATCAGTTAATTCACAAGCTAATGCATAAGCTAAGTAGATCATTATTTCTGCTTTTGTATCTTGGCATTTTAGCATGAGTAGGGAGGTCTGACCGTTAGCAGATTGATCCTTCTCATGCGCCGTTTTATGGCCCTTATCCATTGTTAGTTTCACTTCAGTGACTTTCCTATTTCTCTTTCAGTTTAGCTGGTTTACATAAACCAAGTTTGGCATTTTCACCTCTGCTTATCTGCCACGTTTTTTTCTGTGAGCTCAGTACTCTTCAAATCTTAGCTGTTACCTCCTTCATCATATCTTACTGGTCTTCAGTTCTTTTGGTAATTGCCTGCCTTTTTGTATTGGATGGAAGTGTCCTATCTTGAATTGTCTGTTAGTTTTGAAAAGAGTACCTTCCTAATGCTTTATTCATTTTTCTTGTGAAATGTTACAGGCTTTGTTAAGCATCTGAGTTCAGCAAGGACAGTGAATTGTCATATAACACTGTTATTGGCAGCTTTACTTCCTGAAAATCTGCATTTATGTCCACATTTACATGTTTATGCTTTAGTCTTTTGTCTTATGCTTCAGCCACAATAAGATAGGAAATACTTTAACATAAAATTAATATTTATCCTAGCAAATGTGAGTGAATCACTCATCACTCTTATAACAGTGTTTGATCAAACTGCCAGTCATTCAGCTTATTAGTGTCAGTATTTGTTACTGATTTTATTGTTCTTCAGACAGTAACATTTTTAATTTACTTGCCAGTATCCTTTGTGTTTCTGCACAACTTGGTATTCTTTATACGCAGGATGCTATCCTGACCCACCTGACTTCTTGCAGCAAAGGATTCCAGTGTCCCAGCTTACTTGAAATATGAGTTCTGTGACAGTCCTGAAAGAGCTGTACAGACCAACTCTGCTTCTATGTAATATTTTATATGGCATTATGCTGCCACGTGTTCTCTCAGGAATTGGTAGTGAAGTGGTCATGCAAATATATATGACCACTGCTGTGCAGTCCCATGAAAGTTAATGCAGGAACCAGTCATTCCTTTCAGCTTTTGAGTGCCTTGGAGAACATGCACAGTTCCATGCACAGAGAAGCCAACTACCTTAAGAGCTTGTGTTTAATTGAGTAAGCATTAATGAAAGGCAACGAGATGACAAAATAATTTGCTAGAGGAAAATCCATATATAAATCATATGGAAAGGATAGATTAGTGAAGAAACTAGTGCTATTGTGAAAGATTCTGTGGAATCCAATGAAATATAATTTCAAAGTTTATAGGACCACACTGTGAATGTTATAGAAGGAAATTAAATGATAGATAGGAAATGGCATAAGGATATAGAAAGAAAACATATATATGGAAATAATACCGAAATATAACATAATGCTATCATATGTGTTTGTGTTTTAATTTTTTGTCACCTAATCTCATAAAGAAAATAAGGAAAATAAAAATTGTTCACAGAAGTTTTGTGGCAATATTCTGTGTTAAGACATCTTGCAAATGCAGACATTTGCAAATATTGCAATTATTCAGTAAAAAGATTAATATATAAATGTCATGTGACTTTTAGAGAAGGTGTAAGTTGAAAGGTCAGTTCTTAATCATAATAAAAACAATATTGAATCTGAATATTAAAAAATGTAAATGTTAAAGTATTTTTATTAACATATATATCTAAAGGAATACAACATAGACATAGACCTTTAGTCATTGGGATCAATGAGTTAACAGCACTTCAAATAGAATTTAAAAATATAACATAATTAACTGATATTTTAAAGCTGTAAGTCAGGCATACACAAAAACTTGGAAACTTGTTTTAGTACAGTGCAGTATCACAAAGGCGTGTTATGCTAAAGCTCTGCTTGGTTGTCCAGTAAAAAGCTCTTCACACTGGAAATCTCAATAAACAAATGAAAGCTATGATTTTATTGTTGTGTTTTTCTGCAAAATACCAGGTATTGACAGCATGTATTAGGGCAGCTGTTTTATTTGTCTGTTATTTGTCCAGGAATGCTTTTTCATGCTAAATTTAGCTAGGCTGCAGCAGAGCATGAGCTCAATTGGGAATGCGAATGTCTGAAATGTGTTCTCACTAGAGCTTGGTGAATAATTTAACTCACTAAATTTCTTTTCCAGCTTGCCATCTAACTATGAATAGATTTCAATTTTGATTTATTTTGTTCTTTATTCAAGTTATTCAACAAAAGGTTTATGCAAATATATTGCAGCCTAAGGATAGCTCATAAATTACTCACTGCAACTATAGCTTCTGCTGCTGGTGACGGGACTGATTTGATGCTCATTGAGATTATTTGAAAGGCTCCCATACATTTCAGTTACAAAATCCTACAGCTATTTTTCCATTGACTTTGGTGATTTTTGTGATGAAGCTGTATCCTCAGCTGGCTACTCATATTGTGTAACTAGACTGCCACCTCAAATAGTTGACTTTATGCTGCTTGATGTGGTGTCTTGAAAATCCCCAGAGACTTAAAGATTACTTAAAGATTAGAGTATTGTCTCAGAGTTGTGCAGTTTTTTGTATTATTTTCTGCAAAAATTCTGGGGATCTGTATAGATTTACTCAAATACCTGCAAGAAGTGACTTAATTTCATGATACATTTGCCATTTTGATAAGTAATTTTAGTACTTGCCAATCAAAAATCAGCTTAGTGCATAAACTAAAATTTTGCATTTTGTTTCCTTATAGTCAAAAGCCCTATTGAGAGGTATATTGAAATTACATTAAAACTGTTTCAAGAACTGTGTTTTCAACATGATTTTTCTTTGAACTCTGTACCAAGGAATACACAAAAATGTTTCAGAATCTTACTATTTTATGATTCCTTATTTGTTTATCAACTTAGAAAATATTTGCCTTACTATTTCTATTCTGGTGGCTAAGTGTAGAATAGCCTTCGATTATATTAATTGCTTAACCAGGGAAAGTTTCAGTTACATGCACATTCCTGTAGTCGTTTGGCTATTTTTCAGTTATTCAGATTCCCTCCTGACACAACTAATGATCAAACATTCATAGAGACTTCATTTATCTATTTAAGTATCACTTGGTCTACCAATATTCTTTCAGATGATAAAGTCCATAGTAGCTTATTAACATTTTCTACGTACCCACGCATCATCTGACTGCATAATAGACCTGTTTTGACAGTCAGTCTTTATATCCTTCTCCATTCTCTGGATATAATTGGCTGAATATTTAGTGGAAGGTCTGGTGACTTTCCTCTTTCAGGTGTATTTGCATGCCTTGTATGGCTAAACTTCACCTAATTTATGCTAATATTTTCACCTTATCACCAAAACTTCCAATCTACTCTTTCATGTATTTGGCATGTATTGCTTTTGCTTTTGACATTTTGTTCACTGGGTAAACCATTGGTATACTCTTTCATTGTATTTCTTTTAATACCATATGCTTGCACTGCTTGATTTTGGATTTCCTCACATATTTTCAGAGACACAATGAGTGTATTTTTTCTGCTTTGTCTAGTTCCTTGCACGATGCAGGCTTTTATTTTCTTGTAAAATTTAATGGCCAACAGTTCCCTTTTGGATCATTCCAAATATTCTGTGCCAACATGAGCCTCCTTAAATGTAGTTGCAAACATTTGAAAGGAATAACCCTCTTTTTTTTTTTGTGAATAAGCTTTTTAAATCCATTGGTGGCACAGGAATAACAGCAGGTGCTGAGTAATTTGAAGTATCTCTATTACAACCGTTTACTATTAAATTAACAGGACAACAACTTGCCCGTGTTCAACTAGCTAATGAGAAATGGTTTTGTCAGGCTTTGTTTTCAAGTCTGAAGTTAATTCAGTAGATGGCACAAGTCACAGAGCAGCTAGTAGGCCAGCTGCAGGGTGGTTTTCTGCAATGACACTACCATCTTTTTTTTTAGATGAGACGCAATGAGATTTTGAATGTTTGGGGGCCATTAAAAATGTTATGAGAATGTGGTCTGTGCCAAGATTCCAGCGTGAGCAATTATTAGATTAATATTAATTTTACGCATGTTCTTCCAATTCCATTTGGAGTTTTTCCCTTCCAATTCCATTTGGAATTTTTCTGGACAATTTGATGATTAATTCTGTAGTTGTGCCTGTTTCTAGTTATGTTGTGTAGACCTGTAAAAGCCATTCTTATTGCTTAAAAAAAGCAATCCTGTTCTTTTCCTAGCACTTGCTGTTCATTGCCACCCAGAGGCTACCTTCCGATCTGAATTTAAGCCAACAAAAAAGGAACTCCTCCAAATATTAGTGGTGACATGAGTCATTTCCCTGATTCAGTTCATTGTACAACAACCAAGAGTGGCATAAGAGGAAATAGTTAAAGAAATGAGCAGCAGCAAGCTGTCTGGACTGATTCTTTTAGCAACAGCAACAATTTATACCATCTCTGAGTATTCGTGGACCTGTGTTACAAACAGGAATGCTGAATTCCTGTGGGAAGAAGATTTAAATTTGCTCCAGAATGTTTACAGTTCTGAAGAAATTAGACTACAGTTGAGTAATGCAGTTAGACTTCTGCTTGATCAAAAATACTATAGCAACTTGAGGCACTCATCCAGTAAAACTTCCCTCTGTTAGTTCAAATCTGCACAAAATTTGACATTTATATGAGGAAGCGTGTGTGAAGTTCACACAGTTTCTTTTGGTTCTCTGAAGCAGGCATGGAACTGCCTGCAGCATGGACGAGCAAGGTTGACATCAATATATCTCATGACCAGGCCTGGTCAGTTAGTGCATTGCTCTGGTGCTGCAGACAAGAGAGCCACAGCTTCCTGTGCCGTTGGGAGTGTCCAAGCTGAAAACCTGGAGATAAAGTTGGAGGGAAAGCAAATAATGAGAAATAAGAGTTGTACAAGTTATGTTAGTGTTTCTCTCTGCTGGCAGTATAGGAAGTGGTGTAGACTCGGTGCTTTTTCAGATAAGAACTTGCATTCTGTTGATTGGATTGTTCCCGTGGAAGGCGAGGCATTTTTGTTGCATCTCTCTTGAAGATATTTTCCGTAATTTTCATACTTTTAAGAAACTCTCTGTGACTTAACTTGTTCTGTGATTCTGTTTTGTCTGGGGACTGTACGAGTAGTAAGCATGATAACAGTTGTACCTTAGATCTTAAAAACAGAAAGATCCCAGAAAGCTTTTGTCTCTGGAAAAGTAGTTCAAAAGGGGAGAGCAATAAAAGTGAATGAGTAGATTAATGACCTCTAAAAGATTTAATTCCACCAAATGTGACGTTGCTTCTTTCAAAATGAAAGGCTTAAAAAAATGTGATAAAAATTGGACACTATACTTAAATTCATGTTTAAGAACTGGGACTGTTCACATTCATAAATTCTTGTTGCATTATTCTCTTAGACCAATACAGTGATGTCTGTGCACAAATATAATAAATACAGCCCTCTTCCAACCATGTAGCTCCAACTGTTATAACCAAGGAGAAAATGAAGGCTATTTCAGTGTCAACATGATACAATTAAGTTTTAAATGTTTTTTTCTTTTGGTTAAATCCTATGATGTCTTTTTCTGAAAGAGTCTATAGTCATAAAGAGAAAATCAATAGCATAATGGGTACCTCCTCTGAAATGCAAAGAAAGAATTTGAGTCTGTGACTTGAAACAGATCATCTCTGTATTTCAGATGTGGTAAATAGCATCCCAGTAATTGTCTAGTTGTTTCTATTGATTGCTTAAGGTCCAAGCAACAAACCTCCATTATGCTGTAGAAAGTGTACATAACCAAAGTCTTTGCCATCTTTGCTTCAGCACCATTAAGATTGCTGCTTGAAACTGGAAAATAAATGATATGATTTGCTTTTCCTCAAATTAAACATACCTAAATTTCAAACTTGGTAGTTATGGTTTGACCTCAACTTTTAGAAGATGGAAGAGCTGGGCAATGAATACACACTTTTTTCTCTACAGAATATTGATTTACCCTCCATTCCTCAAAATAGCTGAAATCTGTCACCCAGTAATATAATGCCATTCCTGTCATCCTAAAATGATCCCAGATAGACATAGAAAATCATCTATGAAGCCATCCTTACTTCATTTATATTCTTTAATAAGCTAATACTGGTCTTCAGTCAGTACTCACTCAGATTCTTGCGCATGTCCTTTTTAAAGCACTTTGAAATTCCACAGATAAATCTCATTTTGAGCTGATAGTGTATGCATCATGCAGAACCAGCTTCCAGCACGTTGCAAAGGCAGAGCAATTAAAAGCACATTTCGTTTAGCCCTTCTTCCTCCTCATGGCCAAATGAGTGTGCTGTGAAGGTCATGGAAAAATGAACAGATCTGCTCAACACAGAACAATTGCATTAAACAATATTGACCTTCTTTTAAAAATTGACTGTTTTGGTATGCTGAGTGCTTTCCTATCTTTGCAAACTTGTATGGCATGGCAACTTGTTTGTCCTTGCAGGTAGAAAAAAGCTCTGTGCTAATGAAGACTAAGTAGCATTTTAGCTCTGGTAGCAGAAAAACCTTCATGTACAGTTCTGGCCATGGAGGACAGACACTATTGGTTGTGGAAAAATTGCTTGCATCAGAATGCATCCACAAGGGTGGTTTGGAGTTAATTTTAGTCATTGGTGAGGCCCTGAAAGCTTTAAATTTTTTTTCTCCTTGGTGATGCCCAAGGTTCTCTCACTTTACAGTTCCAGTTCTCCCCCTGTGAAATTGAGACATGTGAATGTGACAGTCGCTTTTCATGAAGACAGATCACTGCCTGGGCAAGGTCAAACCTTCCCAAGTCTGTGAGTTTTGGCAGACACATCACTCAGAAATGGCAACAGACAATCACCTTTCAGTCTCTTTACTGTTTGTCATGTCAGTTGGAGCATTTTTCTAATGTGTATGTGAAATAATTTAGTATGTGAGCAAATACAGAACATTTAACTGCTTAAAAAGCAGTTAAAAAAGTCAAGAGGGAACATTCAACTGGAGAAATTTCCTTTGTTTCTTCAAATGTGAAGTTTATCTTAAAAATTGGACATTTTGGAGTACCTTAAGTAGAAGAAAGTATTTAAAAAAATCTTAATTTTCAATGGCACACTTGTTGGAAAAACACATAGGATTACCATTAACTTTTTAAACAGAAGTTTAGCAAATTAGAGAGGTATAACATGATCCATTTAAACATCCAACAGTTCTTGGATGTTAAATAGAACTCATATTAAAGAATACCCTAACTGTGCAAATGTAATCAGTCTGGCTGTTATAAACCTAATTCTTCCTAATCTAGTACATAGAGACTGGTCTGATTTGATCTCTCTGGGACTGCTGGAATAGGGCTGATTTGTAACAGTTGCACTAATTTGGCTTATCTGGAAAAAATATTATGTATATTACTTTATATGAAGTTTTCTTATATAAGTGTTGTTTTATAGCTTAATATACTATGGTCATGGTATATTAATACACATTTATATTAATGTACATTAATATAGAGCTACATTTAATTTAAAGATTCAGTAATTGGTTACTACACACATGTGTGCACACACAGACACTCGAGGTGCTGACCAAAAGCACAGTTCTGTGAGACTTGGGGCAACAAGATAGATGAGATGACCTCTTATAATCTCTTTTTCACCTTATCTAATGATAATAGGAGCAACATATATTGTAAAGGCTTAACACAAAGTAAAATGTATTAGTAAATGTATTGTCAGAATAGAGGTCTGTTTTGCTGCATACTTTTGCACTGGGCCGAAAATGTTAATATCTCCAGCTATAAATATAAGATTTAAATGAACGGTTTAGTTACTGAGATAGTTTCCTTTGTTGTAGCCGTGTAAGGAGATCTTGGAGACCTATTTTTTTCTTTTTTTTTCTCCTTTGTATTACAATATTATTTAGTTAATTCATTTTGTGAAAAAATTAACTTCAGCCATCAAAATGAAAGACAACGGTATTAATATTATATGGAAAATGTTTCTTGAATGTAATCAGACATCACCAAATATAACTGAATATGCAAAACCTAGTTACACATTTACACAATGATTTCCAGTGTGTTAATGTCTATGTGCTAGAAGAGACAATTTTTGTATAGTTGAATTGAAACAATTCTAACAGTCTCACTGTGGCACAACTTGCAAAATACCTGGAAACAGGTGGAAGGCTGTTAGTTGCTTGCATAACCACAGTCTGGAGATACCAGAAATTGCCTGAGTTTTTCTGAAGGTAATAGATAAAAATCATTCAAATCCTTTTAAAAGATTCAAAGCAGATGATACAAATTCTTCATTATTTTAAAGATGAAGAGAAGTGTCACTATTTTATTTGACAGCGTTATTTGTTAGAAAGTACAATTTCATGGCAAATAAGTCATTGTCTGAACATTTGCATTGTTTTACAGCCAGCATAGGTCACTACTAAAACACTGTGTCATTGACAGGTTTATAATTTTGCTGACATAGGTTGGCAGATAGACGAGCATCTCCCATGAAATATGAACATAAATCTTGATGAATAAATAGAACAGGGTTTGTTAGTGCAGTCATCAAAAGAGAAAAGCCCCATAAGAAAATAACAGAAGGCTTTTGACCCTTTAAATTATACCACACTAGCTCACTGCTACAATGAGCTGAGCTTCTTAGCATCAGTGGTACTTTGAATACCCCCCGACATCTGCTTATGTGATACTCACATTAAAATTCAAATGAAATGTCAAATTGCTTCCAAAATTAGGTAGATGATAGGCTGCCTGGCTAGCCCAGGTTCTAGGTCAGAATTAGCTTTTTATTCTGCCAGACTTTAGTTGGTTTGTCTTTAGCCAGGAAAAGGAAAGATGCATTTGCGTATATCACTGAGTGATTTCAGATTATTTTTCATGATTGGAAGATAAGCCTTGAAGAGATTAGCTTTTAGAATGAGTAATCTGAACTGATAGGAAACAGAAGGGGTCATAATGTTGCTACCTAGCACTCACTCATTTCACAAGTATAAGCCTAGATCTTGGTCTTACGATTTTGTTGGGAGGTAAATTAGAGAGAGACAGCCAGATTAGCTGTAACTTTATTGGCATTACTAGTTTTTTTTTCTGGAGGGAAATACTGCCCCATTAGCTGTTAATGCAACTTTGAGCCCACATACCCTTTGTCTTCATTTTGTAAAATAAGATGGTCAATACAAAATGTTTACGTGTATTAAAAGTAGGAAGGGAATGTTTACTAGGTTGCAGACTTCTATTAGGAGATTATTATTATTATTATTATTGACAATTCCCTTGTTCTTTGTACCTGTACCCATCCCTTGTGACCATCATTTTCTTACCTGTTATTTTCACTACAGCCATTACTATCTTTGAATCTTCAGTAAAAGAATTATCTGTGTATAGTGTCATAATGACAAACCTGGGAATTGCCATAGTGAAAGATCCTATTGTGAATCAGCTATTTAGAGTAAATGTCCTAAAA
>JAVCKT010027110.1:2278-14317 GCA_032273925.1 Rhynchotus rufescens | reverse complement strand
ATGTACCACTTATACATTGAAGTGTAGTTTTGCTGCATGCACATTTGTGTTTGTTAGTTTTTCAGACCCTGATGCGATGGTGCATTCCAGAGGAGCTCCCAATCTTGAACAGTTGTAGAAAATGTCCATTTTTTTCCTGAATGTTGGTACCTGTGAATTGGCTGTAAGTGTCTAATGGAGTCACATCATTGAATTTTTGTAGTCTTCCTAAATTAACTAGGCTTGTGGTTTATTTGAATACTATTGAATGAGGCATAAACTATCATCCATTTGTGACTATTTTGATTTTAATTTGTTAAGTTTTATTAGAGAGTTCCACCAGCCCTTACTATATTGCTTCTTATGCCCTCAGTCCCATAAGCTCTATATACACAAGCACTATATAAGCAAGGGTGGCAGAATCAGATATTCTTTTGTAATGAATTTGGCTTCAGGAAAGTGCCTGACCTGCAGTAAGAATACCTTATGAACAACAGCAGGAGTCAAGTAACGTGGATCATAGGAGGCAACTATTGTAAGGGCAAAATTGCAAAATGATCTCAACAAATGCTTTTTAGCTAGCTTTTGGGTTTTATTTTATCAGGTAGAGAACAGATGAAGTTATCACCCTGGCTGATAACTCCCTAGCTTCCCTTGAAACTGAGAAAATTAACATTTTCACAGTGAAGGAAGGACAATATTTACATTTCATGCATTATAAGCATAGTCTACTGGGATGGAACAGGAACCACCTCTCTCTTTTGAAAGACCTATATATATGTGTGTGTGTGTGTGTGTGCGTGCATATATATGTATATGTATATATACACACACATATCATGATATATGTATATGTCATGAGCTTGCGAGGGCCCAGCACGAACTGAAGTTCTCTCAGCCATGTGATAAATCCCTTCTCTTCTTCGCCTGTGATCCCTGAAGAGAAGAACCACTTGGCTTTGAATATGCCAGGTAGCTGTGAATGAGTGTTTGGCCTAGTGGCAGAAGGTCTTTTCCATGGTCTCCTTTCCTCCTCCTTTTCCCTGGGTTTTGTGCCATGGATCGTACTTGTCCTACAGGCACGTGAGGACTTCTCGCATCACCGAAGAGAGTGGAGATGGAGTCTGTGAGGTTGGCTCCTGCCTGGGTTTGCTCCTGCCGCCGCTCCCCAGTTCTACGAAACGCTCGCTGTAAGATTTTGTAGCACTCGCATGTGAAGACATTGAGGAGGAGTAATTTGATGTGCAGATTTTGGTCTGAAGTAAGCAGTGAAATAACTTACATTGTTAGATTTTCATAACTGACAATTGTAACATCATATGTTGCTAATAGGGAGACTGTTCCTTCACTGCTGAAATATAGGAAGGCAAAGTCAAGTCTCCAGCTTTGCAGGACGTGGATTTCTGTGTTAATGTGCTCAGTTAATGTCCGTACACTTAGTTACGAACACCAGCGCCCTGTGGGAGATTTTGAAGGGGGATAGGGGAGGAGGTAGTATTTTAAAACTAATGTTTCTGATTGTTCATGTATTAATTCCAGTAAGCCTGTGGCAAACAGCAGGATACCTGGGACCTCCCTCTGGAAACTAAGACTGCCTTCATACCAGCTTCGGTTAAGTCAAACCAAACAATACTGTATTCTTCATGCGCACAGGTGACCTCTGCTCTCCTGTACCCCAAGGGCCTGTAAATTTTGTATGCTATGGATAGCATAATTAAAACGCTGCTCGGCTTGGGTAAGCCTGGCTCCGTGCACCATCAGGCTGCCCGCGCTTCCGTGGCCTGGCCTTGTGCAGGGCTGCGGCCCTGCTCCGTGACCCGCCACGCGCGGACGGACACGGCCTGGAGCGGCTGCCGCCTGTGCCGAGGGCCTGCGCTCCGTTGTTCCTTCATCTCGCCTGTGCTGCGGCCTCTCCCCTTTGCTCCGGGGGGGGGAATCCTCTCTTCCCTTGCTGTGACCGTTTCCAGTTCTTCCGTGGTTTATTTACACCGGAATTTCTCAAGCTGTGGGTCGCCATCTCCAAGGCAGGCTGGAATGAGCAAGGGCTTGTACCAGTGTGGAGGTGGGGGAGCGTTCTGTCAGAGCTCTGTAATTGTGCTCCGGAAAGCAGGGCTTCAGCGCGGCCGCGCTGCGGGCGGCTGCTCCGCTCCTCTGCGCTCCCGCTGGCAGCGGCTCCTGCAAGGAGGACCGAGGGGCTCCCACTCGAGACGTTTATCTGTAGGTTCCTTGTCCACTGCCTTCACGGAAAGGCAGATGGGCTGAAAAGGGATCACGTCCCTAAAGCTGGGAGTGTATTTTCCACATTTAAATCTGCCTGCTTCCCCTTTCCTTGGTATTGGAGTTAGGCTGAGGTGGCCTCCTTGCTGGGATGCGTGAGTGCGTACGGCTCGAGGTGTTTCTTGGTGAGGACTTGGTGGGATTCTTGTAGCTTAGCCTCTCTCCAGCCCTGGAAGGGTGGTGCCTGTGCGTTCACATTATTGGGTGTCCTGCTGGCTCGCAGAGAGGCGAGGCGTTTCACCCAGGCGCGTGACAAACGGTACCGGTGCTTCGCTTTCCCCTCTGTCACTCCTCGCTAGCCTGGCAGCCGCGCTCTCGTAGACTTAGCGCCTCCATCTTCGCTGTGGTGGGACGCGCTGCCTTGGGGAGGCTCTGCGTGTAGGTAGCTCTGCGGTAGCTCGTGTGCTTGCATCCCAGCACGATCCCTCTGTAACTTAAGTCCCAACTATACAGACCCTACATGTTTTATCTTCTTCCTCAGCCTTCTGAATCAATTACTTGATCTTCCCAAAATAAAAAACTGTCCTTGAAATTCAGACAGCTTTACCTGTAGGGTAAGAGCAAGCTTTTTCAATTTGCCTACAGCTCATCTTTGTTGGTGTTGTCTGTTTTTTATTCTCATGCCTTAAACCCATGCAGAGCACCTGAACTTGGCTGCATGGTGAAGTGCTTCATTGCTAGCTGCTGTGCAATCAGCTCGGAGAAGGCTGCCTACGCAAGAAATGTTTAGTGCTGAGCAAGTTTGGGGGGAAAAAAAAGGAGTCAAAGGGGAGCTTCCCTTCTCGGGTGATCCTAGTTTTTAGACGGCTCGCAGTTAGGCAATATCTGCCATGTGCCATCCTAAATTTATGTTCACTGCTGGAGCTGTGTCTTCAGAGGCAGCAGAATATCGGTCATTAAAAAGCGCTACAGCGCTTTTTAGGAAAAGACCTGTCCTTTCTTTTTGCCAGTAATGCATATATAAAAACCTATCTACACTAGAGGGCTAGAGGAAACGGCCACAAGCTGAGGCACCAAAAGTTCCACAGGAACTTAAGGAAACATTTCTTGACAGTGAGGGTGACGGAGCCCTGGCACAGGCTGCCCAGGGAGGTTGTGGAGTCTCCTTTTCTGGAGATCTTTAAAACCCTCTTGGACGCAGCCCTGTGCCCCGTGCTCTGGGTGACCCTGCGTGAGTAATAATGGTGCACAATGTGATAGTAAAATGATGCGGTGTACAACTACCTGTGATACTAACATGCTAGATAGAAAGTAAATATGCTCTGTTTTAAAATAATCTACTGTCGTGAAGCCTCCTGGTCCACAGAAGAAAAACAGGAGAAAAACAGTGTGTTTTATAGGACCAGCTCTCCCACCTGGCAATTGCTCTTTCATCCAGCTCTTCGGAGTAAATCAGTAAGGCAAAACTACTACAGTAATGAGAGAACCAGTGGGTCAGTGCCACTCTCTGAAGCTGTACTCTGGAATTAGTGCTTTAGTAACATCCATACAATTGCTCTTGAAGATGGCCTGCTTTTGCATCCATACATGCTGAAATCAAAATTTCTGTGCCTCAATGGTTCAAAAATTTTCAAAAACACATCTTCCTTTGCTGCCTAAGGCATCACCGTTTTCTAATCGCAGGCCATAGTGAGTTGAAGTGCAACGAATACCCGTTACCGTTTGTTCTCTGTTCCGCTGTTTTTGTGGGGCCAGGCTCCTGGCAGGTTATTAGAGTTAGCCTGGTGCAGCCTAACATCGTGCCTAGCCAAGCGCCCAGGCGGCCTCACAGTCGCTGCAGTGTCGGGCCACGCAGAGTGATGAACAGAAGTAGCTGTGGTGGGAAAGGTACGCTTGGAATTCAGCAGAAATCGTGGGTTTGGGAAAGGGCCGTTCCCCTGTCCTGACAGCTCGGCATTGATTTAAGGTACGTAAAGCTTGGTGTATGAACGGTGTAACAGCCTTGAGCAAGAAAAACGGCACTTGCGTTTCTTTTCTTAAAATATGAGCTAATGAAATGTGATTTTAGCAGATCCAGAAATCCTGTTTCATGTTCAGCTTCTCTCAGCGTCATTTCCAAGGAGGCCTGTGAGGGAGCCAGCCAATATAAAGTGGTGTGTGTTTCAATCACTTCTGGTCACTCTACACCAAAGCGTTCTCAGTAACGCAGTCTTTCCGCTAAAAACAAGCGCGTCCAAGGTTTGTTGTTACCTTGGCCAGCAGCAGCGGAGTGCTCTGTTTCCTGCCTGGTAGCTGTACATGGAACCTCGTCGTCCTGAGATCCAAAGCCCGAGATCTGGCTGCTGAAAGCCGGGCTTCCCTGGCTGGCTCCCCCTTCAAGCTGCAGGGTCGTTGGGATGCCCAGGGCTCGGAGCGCCCTACACCTGCGGCTGAGCTGGGGCTCTGAGCGCGGCCGCGGCGGCGGCGGCCTCAGCAGGGAGCCCCAGGGCTCGAGCTCCTCCGCCGCCGGCTCACAAGAGCCAACGCTGCAACCTCCCAGGGCACGGCTGCTTTATTTCAGAACCAAGCGCTGTTTTTAGAACTGGTTTTCAATGTTCTTCGTAGAAAAACATGTCAAAACTGAACTTTAGCTTCACAAATTCCATTAAGGCATTTAAAAAAGAAAAATACAGGTTGCTCTTTTTCGCTAAAGCTGTGATTGGTGTTCAGCTTTAGAAGATCATTTTCTCTCTGACCTCAAGGTTAGGTTATAAGGAATTCATTTGAAGTCATCTGTTAAGGCTGTCCTAGCTTCAGTCCAGCTCATGGGGATTTTATAGCAAGACTTGCCTGGATTCAGTGGAAAGGGACAGGACCCACTGGTGCAAACTTGTGCCCGTATTCCTCTCCTGAAGAGCTCTGCATCAGCCTGCTCCTGTAGGGCCCAAAGAGAATATGTGGGGACAGGTAACACATGCATAAATGCAGTGCACTTGGGCAGCTGCTGCTGCAGGACAGTCCGTGCGCAGTCAGAGTTTGGTTACCAGCGCTTTAGAGCTTCCTCTGTTCTACCTAGAGCAGATAGCATCTCGGTTGCCAAGAGGTATCTATACAAAATGCATGTGGAACAGGTAGAGGTTCAGGAAATAAAAGCTTTTGCAAAAGAAAAGAAAATTCCGTTCAGGCCTTATGATAAGGAACTAGAATAGATGATGGAAAAGGAACTTCACAAATATTGCTGCAAGAAAATACGGCAGATAAGTAACATGAGTTACATACAGCATTGGGAGAAAATGCTCTAAAATATCTACGCAGAAATAGCGTGCTTCAAAAGACTCTAATCCTTTGAGGCAGGTTTTAATAGAAGGCAGCGTATAAAAAGTCTTCTTTCATATTGTGCCTTGGAAACCCCAATACAGGAAATCAGATCAGTGTCTGGACCTGTGGTCCTCTGTGGAGGTCTGTCTGTGGAGCTCTGCCTGCCTGGAGGTATCAGGACTCATCGCTCTTCGAAGAGCTCTCTGGGTGCAAAGGCTCCTCCTGCTTTCAGCCAGTGTGTGAGCCCTTGTGAGAGAGGGGGGAGAGGAATGGTGTTTGGCCAGGGCAGCTGCCACATGTGTCTAGCATCTGGCTAGTTACTTCATGGGGGTTCCCAAAGCCCTCTCATTTGTTTCCCAGGCAAAATGGCTTTCAAGATGTTACATTTTTCATGACAACTCACCACTTTTGTCCAGGCCACTGGGAAGAACTAGTCAGAATACGCTTCATTTAGGCAGGGCTTTTTGCAAGTCTGCACAAGTGCCATTCTCTTCCCCACAGGAGTATGTAATCTTGCGGTGGTATTGGAGCCATCACACCATGTGAACAAGCAGAAAACAGGGAGAAGCCAGGCTCGGCTGCTGCCATTCAGGTAGGTGTCCTGCGTGGTGGAAGAGCCCAAATATAACGGCCCAGCTTTGGTCTGAGATCCCGGTGGAGTCTCTTCTCCCACGGTCTCCTGCCTGCTGCTCTGACGTGGCTCTCGTGTGTTTTTTTCCCTGGTGGTTAATGCTACATCCATGTCTCGGCGTGGGCTGGTAGTGCCAGAGTTATGCACCTAATCCAGCAAAGTGGGGCTCCTGCACATGCAGTTCAGGTCTCTGCCGCTGCTTTCACAGCATGTAAACGTCCCGCTGGTCCGGGGTGACAGAGGCGCTGCTCTCCGGAGCCAGCCGCCGTGGGGCCTCTTGGAGCAGGGGGGAACGCGGGGCTGCGGAGCCCTGCTCTGCTCCCCGGGGCTGCCGGTCCCCCAGCCACAAGCTGCAGGGCGGCGCGTGTCCCGGGGAGCTCTCGGCTGAGCCCACGCGTACCCAGGTACCCACCTCTGCCGTTAGGTCAGCCCAGACAAGTTTCATTGGCCTCAGAAACTTAAATAGGTGCATGCTTCTGGAAAACCCCTGTTGCAAGTGATTTCTTCCATGTTTTATGTAGTAACTGTAAGTCTTTTGTGTATCACAGTGGAGAGGTTTGTCCTAAAAGAGATGCATGAAGTGTCCTCCCCGAAAGGGGAGTGTCTTTGCAGTCCTCTTCAAAACATGCCCTGTCATTTGTCTTTCTCACGGCTCCTGGGGAACTGCAGAAAGAGCAGACAAATTAAGCTGGGATATTGGTAATGGCATCTTAACCCTGAAGTAACTCCTGGCACTTTCTCCGGTCCCTGAGGAAAAAAAATCCGCTAATAGCAACATCTGGGGAACATTTCTATGCATTTTTTTCTTCCAAGGGGGAAAAGCTAGCTTCTTTGTATGTGGTCTCCTGCAAAGTGCCGTTGCTGGCTATTTCTGTCTCTCTAGGAGCTCCTATTTTCTCTCCCCAAGCTCGTGCAGGGGCACGTTCGGGGAGGGCACGAGGGGCTCGGGGTAGGGACACGGCCGCGTGCCCTGGCCAAGCCACGTTGCTTCCTGAGCACCTTTCACCCACCCTCCTGACATCTTGGAGGTTATCCTGGAGGATACTGCTGCGTAGTGTAACGAGGTGCTGTTAGCAAACTGATAATTGAAAGTAATAAAAGCCTTAAGCAAATGCGTAACGCTCATCCCCATCATGGCATTTATGACCCCAAACTGTTATAGAGATATTTATAGGTTCAATGGAAATACAAAACATATGGTATCTTTATCTGGAAATATTCTTTCAATTATACCCTGCAAGGATCTCATAAACCTCCCTCTTTGAAGTAAAAATTCTCCAGTACGTTAGGTAAAAAACCATCATTCCATTTTTGAAGAGGAATATGGTAAACATCTTGTTCTAACAGATGCTGAAGTGTATTTTAGAGATTTCCATCAGCAAAAGGAATATTCTGTAAGTTTTAGTTCTGGCAACTCCAAGCAGTACAGCTGTTGGGCCACACATCTTGTGTTCTGCTGTTGTATTTGTTATAGTGGAGATTGTGGAGGATCAGTGAGTTTTTTTCCCTACTTTTCATCTGTTCCAGTGTAAGGCTTCTAATCTGCTTTCACTGCAATATACTGGAGCTTCTGCTCGGCAGAGTGTAGCACCATCCTCCCTTGATGCTTCCTGTAATGTTTCTGCATGAGGAAGCTTTGGGAGCACCTTTCTGAGCTCCTACTGGTGCTTTCTGGAAATAAGTCCTTCCTTCTGGGAGGTGGGCTGGGCTCTTTGTGCTACGTTGCTGTTGCAAGGTCGTCCAGTGTTAACTTGGCAAGTGCCTTCCAGGATCTGCAAGAGGAGTTTTCCTGGGATTAGGAGAAAGGCAAAAGCTCTGGGAATATCTATGGAGGTCGAGTCCAAATGCAGTTTTGTCTTCAGATTGGCTTGAGAGGAGCCTGGTTCTGGCTGGCGCCTCTGCTTTATGTGCAGAGAGAGCAGCGCGCGGGGGTGGCTAGTGCGAGTTCCTACAGGGTCTGCCCCAGGTCTTAAAGCCCTTTTGTAAACATCCTTTCTAAATTTTCAGCTCTTCTTTACTGCTTGTTAGTGCTGCCAGGCTCCAGTCTGTCTGTCGGTTTGTCTTGGACATTAACGGAATACCTCGTATCCTGGTACCTGGGAAGTTATAGTCTTTTCCTTTAGATTTTTTTTTTTTTTTTTTTTTTTATACATTGCTGTAGCCATAATGGCTACACACAGTTAAGGTAAGGATCATGAGATGAACATTTTCTTCAGCTTCTCTTGTCCCTTTTGTTGTATGATGTGCCCAGGTGCTCTCGTGCATATGGGCGAAGTCTCTGTTTTGGAAACTGTGGCACAGCATGAATTGGTATGTGTGGCATTGTATTTAGAATATGCACAGCTCTTCTGAGCTTATTGACCTGTTCTGGATCCTTGCTGTAAGGAAGGTGGAATCTACTGGCATGTCTTAAGTGTGGGATCTAAGGCTAGATTTTAAGTGCAGATCATCTTGCCCTTCCCATTCGTGATGGATCTCCATAGTGTCTTGGCACAGTGATTCTGTATAACTATTCCCAATGCAAGCCCGAGGGAAACAAGGTAACTGGAGAAGAAAATATGTCCGCGTAAAGGCGGGGAGCACCAGAGCAGCTCACTGCCCTGGTTTCCTCCCACATGTGTCACTGATGGCCAGGTATAAATTATTCATGTGCTAAAAAGATGCGAGTTGTAAGTATGGAAGGAGTTTGTAGCAATAATTCCAAACAAACCAGCGCTACTCAACTACACAAACGGTGTCATAGTTTTGCGCTGCCTTCCAGCTGAGCCTCCCGCTTCGGCCCCGCTGCTCGGGCGGGAGCCGGGTGACTCGCGGCCGCAGGGTGCCGCTGGGCACGGGGTTCCCGAGGTCCTGAATCGCCTCTTCTCCAAGTGGGCACGTTGCTTTGGAAGTGGCTTGGGGGAGAGGTAATGCTCCACTTGCCAAGCTGCACACTGAAAACCCATGTGGAGCTGCTAGCAGGGGTGTAGGGGCTACCAGGGTGTCAGTAATCAGCAGCCGAGCTGCGTGGGGTGCTCCAGGCTGGCGGGGAGCGTGCGGCAGCTCAGGGTCCCCTGCTGTTTGCAGCCTGGCCCTGGGAACTGGGCTCTTTGGGAGAACCTATTTGTAGGTTCTTGTAAAGGTCTTTGTGTTCCTCTCCTACCTCCGTGCTGTGTGGACCATGCGGAAGAGTCCTTGGAGTCTGGAAGGAAAAGCAAGTGTTGGCAGAAGAGCTTTGGGAGCGCAGGGCATGAAGATCCTGTGGAGAAGCTGGAGTGCCTTGAGAGCTTGCCAATGCAAAGACTAAACCCCAGATTTCTTCTAGCCCCTTTATTAGGAAAAAGATAGATACCCAACAGGCAAGATCCTTCCTTCCTCGTTCCTGCTCACCCAGGAGCTACCCCTACATAGCCAGGTGATAACGTGGTTTGACTCTAAGCTTCTGTCTTAGGCTGCAAAAGGATCCATAGGAGGAGAATTCTGTGGAGCTGATGTTGATCACTGGGTGCTACTTTAGCATCTAATTCCTTTTTTAATCTCTGAATGAGGGTTACAGGAAAATGGGGCAGGGTTTTATTGCTCCCATTTGGCTGCTGCTTCTAACAGTGCCGTGTTTTTGTATTGCAAGTGTGAATTGCTGCCACCTCCCAGGCCTTGCAGCAAAGCAGTGGAGTTTGGGGGATCCCTATGGCTGGTTTTCCAGCAGTGCTCTAAGCAGATGTGTTGGTCCACAAATGTGAAACAGCACTCAAATGCCTGAGCAGTTCAGAGCTTTCTGTTGCCCTATTTGTAGTTCACATTATGAATAGCTAAAGGTCATTAGGCTGAGTGTCCGCCTTAATTATAGCAGCAAATTACTATGCCAGATATAGTCTTCTCTCTTTTGGAGAGAGCAGAAGTTCAGTAATTGGAGAAAAGGGAGAGCAACACTAAGCGTCAAATAATGATTCCTCTTTCTGTTCAAGAGAATTTTGCATTCGAATCATTAACAGGGAGGAGGGCCTGCCCCAAGCAGCTGCCCCGGGCCAGCTGCTGCTTCTGGAGCTGCTGCAGAGCCGTGCAAGCCTTTTTGGGGAAAGGGAAGCATGTCTTTAAGATGACAACACTTGAAAATGTACTGCGACTTCGACAGCTACAGCTTGTGATCGCTCGATATGCGACATACAAAGCTCTGCACTTCCACAAAAAAGGCCTCCGCTGCTGCAGTATCCATAGACAAGAATAGAGACGCAGCTCCCTGAATCTCAAGCCATGTGCCATCCTCGATACGTAAACAGATCCCTGAAAACTCCCGTTCTTGGCGGTTTCCTCTCGGTTGTTTGTGCGGTCGGGGCACATGGAGTCGTGGCTCCGACGGGCGGGTCCGTGTCCGCGCGCGGGTCCCTCCGTGCTCTCCCGTGTTGTGCCCTCCCTGGGGCCTCACCAGAGCTCCTGCTAGAACTGAGCCTAAGCGTGACAGCCGCTAGACGGATTTGTCAAAATAACAGGGGGAGGCGCGTGAGGAGTTTCGGAATTTAATGTAGTGCATAAATGGCATTTCCATCAGCAAAAAATGAAGAGGTTGATTTATAACGGATAACTCTAATAATTTCTGAATTTCCATATTAATAGGAAAGTGCTACTTCCATTTGTGCTATTATCCCCATATGTGCCATCTTCTTATAAATATGGAAATTTGGTAATTATCCATAGAAGCACTTTATTTTCAGATGTACCATAGAACTTAATGAATGGGATTTTTATTTTTCGTACCCTCAGTATTTTTTGCAAGAGTCTGGGTTACTGGATTGAGAAACAAACACTGCTTAGCCACGTTTGATAGTGTGTCTAAAGCTCGATGGCTGCTAACTAGTTCCTTGTGAAAGCCGCTGTTGATTTGCTGCTTTCTTGGCTTGGTGACGGCGGGGACAAGGTGCTGAACAGGAACTTGCATCAGCCAGGAGCCCCTGCAAGCTCTGCTGGCGGTAGGTAAAGCCAAGGTGAAATCTCAGCAGCGTTTTGTGCCAGAGTGCTGGTGGCAGTGGGGTAAATACAGCCCCCTGCGTGACTCGTTCCTTGCTGATGAGCCTCTAGGAACGTCGTCGTACCAGCAGCGTGTAAGGACTAAAGCTGGGCATCTCGGGCAGAATAAATCACACTGCCTGGTGGATAGGACTGTCTCTTGAAAAAGAAGCTATGTCTGGGGGTTGAAGAAGTGCAGAATGAAAACTATAGCTGCCAGGGGCTTCATTATACTTATAATTTTTATAATCCCCCTGCTTTATAACTGGTGGACCAGTAGTCTCACTATGTGAATCCTGCTGGAGCTTTGGCAGTGCCAGCCGGGAGCTGCTCCGCTGCTGCCCGTCCCCACGTGGCTCCTTGTCGTCGTTCCTTCGTGCTGATCGACATACGAGGCACGTTATTGCCAGGAGTAAGAGCAGGAGGTCACAGGCCAGTGATGTGAGACATTTCTAATGAAATGCCTTTTTCTCTCTCATGCAGAAGGCCTGCAGAGGTATCTCAGCCTTGGTGGGACTTTTCAAATCCTCACTTCACGGTGTTCCTTTGAACCAGGCCAGTGACTAAAAACATGGCTGTGTGAAAGCTGTTCTTACTTCTGTAAAGGGACCTGCACTTCAGGAGCTGTGATTCCTCACGTCTTGATTTGTATTTTCAGAAGCTTCCCTGTCACAAGAAGCTTTAGCGTCCTCCTAGATCTCTCAGTCTGGTGTCTTTTCTAAGAGCAACGTTCGACTCAGGGAGAGCAAATATCAGAGGGAAGCCCCGATGTCCCGGGAGAAGCGTTTTTCTCCTGGGGGCAGAGTGTCCTGCAAAAGTTTGACTTCAAGTGGTGCTCTCTGATCTTTCTATTTGTGGTGTTATCTGGAAGTTAAACCCTTTCTGCTGCCTAGTGGAAGATGAGAAGTCTCTGTCATGGCTTTGTTTCTTTGGGA
>JAVCKT010027108.1:3546-14273 GCA_032273925.1 Rhynchotus rufescens | reverse complement strand
AAAGAAAAGAAAAGAAAAGAAAAGAAAAGAAAAGAAAAGAAAAGAAAAGAAAAGAAAAGAAAAGAAAAGAAAAGGGGAAAGCCAGAAGCCGGGTGGCTTTTGGCGGGTTTCTGGAGGCGGGCGGCTCAGCTTCCCGCAGCACCCGGCGCGTTGGCGGTTCTGGGGGGAGCGCGTGCGGAGGCACCCGCGGGCGGCGCGGGTTCGGGCCCGCGGCCATGTCGGCGCGCGGGGCCAGTTTTGCTGTGAGGCTTTTGGGGGGAACAAAATGGCCCATCCCGTTTGCGCAGGAAACCAGCGCCGTTGCGCAGCGGTGCTGCGGGGCAGAGCGCGTTACTTAAGTTGCGGGTCCCCGCAGGCTCGTCTGGTTGTGTCGCGCTTTCTCACGTGCGATCTGCTCCCCCGGCCGCCCTCCTGCCCGCGGAAAGCGCCAGAGAGCGAGAAAACAGCCCCCCTGCGACCCCCATTCCCATTCCCACTAGTCGCAGCGGGGGCTGCAGCGCCTGGGCGCTAATCTGCCCTTCGCGACCGGCTCCGGGCCACTCTAGCAGGTCCAAACACGCGTAGCGGTGCATGAGTAATGCTCATTGTGGAGAGCTGACACTTGCTCAAGGAGAGGAAAGTTGGCTGTAAAATCACTTCATTATTTGCTTGCGCCGGGGCTAATCCCTGCGCAGGTCAGGCCGCTGAGCGCCCGCTCTCCCGCTCCTCTGCTTGCAGGTCGCATTTTGGACATCCCGTGCAAAGTGTGCGGGGACCGCAGCTCCGGGAAGCACTACGGGGTTTACGCCTGCGATGGCTGCTCGGGGTTTTTCAAGCGGAGCATCAGGAGGAACAGGACCTATGTCTGCAAATCGGGGAACCAGGTAGGAGCCACCGCGCAGCGCTCCCACCGCCTGCTCTTATTTTATACATATATATATGCATATAATATATACACATACACACATAGGTATTTTCTCCCCTGTTTTCTGTCATACTCCACCGCGAACTGAAATCCCGGCGGCGGCGACAGCCCGACCCGGGCTTCGCTCCCTCCCCTCCTGGGTGTCCCTGTCCCCACGCGGGACCTTTCCCCCTCTACGCGGGCCACCCCACGACCCCTTTTCCACGGAGCGGGGGCTCGGCCTCCCCTCGCTCCTCTCCCTCCGCGGGGATGGGTTGGGGGGCGCCCCACCCCGTGGCGTCGGGGCGGCGGCGGGGGGGGCACCCACCGCGGTCGCTGTCTCGGGTGCTGAAGGGGACGGCGTGGGGGAGGTTGGGGGGGCCACACGGCGCCCCCCTCGCCGACCCCCGCCCGCTGCTCTGCTGCTGCAGGGGGGCTGCCCGGTGGACAAGACGCACAGGAACCAGTGCCGGGCCTGCCGGCTGAAGAAGTGCCTCGAGGTCAACATGAACAAAGACGGTATTTGCCCCCTCCCCGCTGCCCCCCACCCCCCCTCACACCGCGCAGGGGGGCAGGAGGGCGCGGGCCGCAGCGCTCACCCCCCCTCCCCGCCTTGGTGCCCCACAGCGGTGCAGCACGAGCGGGGCCCGCGCACGTCGACCATCCGCAAGCAGGTGGCCCTCTACTTCCGCGGGCACAAGGAGGAGAGCGGTGGCGCGGGGCACTTCCCCGCCGGCGCCCTGCCCGCGCCCGCCTTCTTCACGGCCGTCACGCAGCTGGAGCCCCACGGCCTGGAGCTCGCCGCCGTCGCCGGCACCCCCGACAGGCAGGCCCTGGTGGGCCTGGCGCAGCCCACCCCCAAGGTGAGCGCCGGGAGTCCCCTCTGTCCCGTCCCTCCTGCTCGATCCCTGGCTGCTCCGGAGACGTGGGGTGCAAGGGATCAGACCCCTTGAGCTGGCCGGCAGCCCCCTCGGCAGGAGCATCTCCTACATCCCAAGGCTCCAAAGGGCTCCTCCTGCTTGGAGCCTATCCACGTATTCATTATAAACCGTGTTTCGTGGGGATGACCTTCAGTCACTCTCAACAAAAGGCCCATGTCTCGAGCACACAGGCAGGTCTGAAATGCCCCTCTCTGCTTCCTGACTGTGACATTGCTGTGGAAGTCCTATCACAGCTCCAGCTGCTCGGGAGTTAGCTCTAACTTAAGGTCTGCCATTAATACACTGGAAATAACCTTTTGCATCTTCACAGCATATAGAAAATTGTACAAGAGGCCACTTAAACAGTTCTGTGTTCTTGGTTCTGCCTGATAACTTGGTAGAATCCATCAGAACATGTCACGAAACCAAATTCTTATTCAAATCTGTTTTCTTGTTACTTTACCTTAACAGAGGCACATTCCTGTGCTACAGGGTAAGGGCGGGGTGACACCACGTCTTGGTAACCCATTTCTTCATGTGGCTGCAGAACAAGAGAGCACCCGGCGTGTGCTGGCTGTGAGGATGAGTCACTGAACGGCACCGCATGCGGGCTGTCCAGCTCACGGTGTATGAAGTCTCTTTCTTTTCCTTTTTCTTCCGTATTTTTTTTGGCACTAGTATCCACACGAAGTCAATGGCACCCCCATGTATCTCTACGAAGTGGCCACGGAGTCGGTCTGCGAGTCGGCAGCCAGGCTGCTCTTCATGAGCATCAAGTGGGCCAAGAGCGTCCCGGCCTTCTCCACCCTGTCGCTGCAAGACCAGGTAAGGTCGCTGCATCTGGGGCCACGGCCTGCTGCCCGGGGGTCAAAAGTGGCAAATGTGACAAAAAATGTCCAGCTTGAACCTCCAGCCTTGAGCCTTTTAGTCTGTAATGGACTCAAGCCACTCCAAAGTTCAGGAGAGAATTTGGATCTAACCTCGAGAAAATAGGCAGTGTTTTCTTTAAACAATTATTTCATGAGGCAAACCAGAAAGAAAAAGGTCATCTAAAGCAAATACTGTAGGAGGACAAATTGTAAAGGAAAAGCCAGCAGGCCACAGCCCAGGAGAAGCAAATTTGCCCAAAGCTCAGTGGGCCAAACTGCTTTTCTTCCCACCTTTTCCCTGAAACACAAACACACCCAGCAAGCTCCTCTCCTCTCCTCTCCTCTCCTCTCCTCTCCTCTCCTCTCCTCTCCTCTCCTCTCCTCTCCACTTCACTGAAGTTACATCCTCCAGTCTAGTAGAAGCAGAATTTGGCTAGTTCCTCCCTCTCCCTCTCTCTCTTTTTTTTTTCTTTTTTTCCCCATCAATTAGAATCTTCCCTAATTTGTCTTTTTTTCATCTATGACAATTTGCTTTTGCTTCAGGTAAACTGTATGTGAACCCTATGAGCTGAAGCAGTTCCTTAATGACTTGATTCTTGATGAGGATTTAGTGTACTTTGTATAATGCACTTTTTTTTTTTTTAAAGTAATCAGATAATTATAAAATGGAAGGGGCGAAATCTACACAAATCTCCAATCATAAAAGGTGTCTAATACTTTGATATGATTGAGCTAATTTCACAAAACAACCACTAGAAATGTTGTGCCTTCAGTGTTACATAGCAGTTATCAGAGGAACTAGTTACATTACGTGGATGCATGTCCTAAGTGCTGCTCGTTCATATGCAGATATGTATCTGAACTGAAGAGAAGAGCTTCTGAGGAGATCAGTGGCACCCACAGGAGGATCCTTAGGCTAAAGCTCCCTTGCATGTTATACATGCACCTCCCAACAAGTGAGCCCTGCTAGCGGGAGGAAGAGGATGCCGCGGGATTTGGGAGAAGGGCAACTCTCCCATGACCTGGCAGCAAGGCCTGTCTATCTACCACACATACTAGAGCATTCCCGGGATCTCTAAATATCCTACTACCTGTTTTACATTCATATCAGGGACTAATATTAGTGAAATACACACTAAAGTCCCAGCTTTTCTTTACTCTCATCTTTACTTGCTGGAAATGTAAGCCAGATTCCTCAAAATTCAGAGCTGCTCAGCTCTAAAGCGTTGACCTGGGCCTCTTTCTACATGAATCCTCTATCACATTCAGGAGAGCTGGAGAGGAAATAACTCTAATTTTAATCACCTTATTTCATGAATAATCAGACGGTTGATTTTTATAAAAGTGCTATTGCATTATTTAATTTGACAATAGCCCAGCTGTAAATGTCTGAATTTCTCTTTTTATATCCCTGACATCTGCTTCAATAGCGGCTAAAACCTTTCCCTGGAATTTGCTTTTGTTTTGTGCTCTTCTGGAAAAAAAAAAGGCAAAAGCAGCGTTGTTCCAGGCCTCTGTATGGGCTTCATCCTGGAGGTGAGGGTACAGATTAAAACACAGGGCCCTACGCAGGCTGCCCCACTGCACGTCCCTGAGAAAAGGTCCCAGGGCCAGTTAGGGAGCAGAATGCAGCCCTTCAGGAAGCCTGGGATTTCTTACTTCTTGGAAGAGGAAGGGCTGACTACGGCTTGAACACAAATTATTTTAATTGGTGGTTTTACAGGCTTATGCATACGCATGAAGCCAACCAGCTTCCCGAAGAGTCTCCTTTCTAAAGTCTTCCGACTCGAAGCGCTTAGTGGGAAAGAACGTACGAAACCGATATCTTGCAGAAAGCACCTCTCATTAGCATTGTATCTGCATGAATGAATGACAAAAAAAGTTTTACAAAAGCCAATGGAAGTCTGAAAATCATTTCTCATGCCACAGAGAGACTCGCATACCTAGCCCCTGTTCTGCACCAGGCAGGATTACCTGGAGGAGGGGTTGCTTCACCCTCTGCAAGCAGGTTCTGCTCCTCTCAAAACAGAGCTGAGGCTGATTCTGTGCCCTGCCCTACACACACACACACTTACTGCAAAAACCTGAGCGGTAAAATCCAGTGTAAATATTTCAAACACTAACTATATATTCACAGAGACAAATTATTTCCCCACGACAATTTTTTAGTTTTAGCCAAGCTGTGTAGAAGTTCTGCAAAATGCGTGGCACAGAAAGGTAATCATGGTGTGAAGATGGGTCTAAGTCTATAATGATAAGCTCTATAGACTCTTTCTCCCCTCTAGTGGGTGGTTTAAAACTTCCAGGATTAGCAGTTAGCATATACTAAGGGATTGATCCTCAATGGACACTTTCTGTATTATCTGTAACTGTCAGACATCACAGCCCAAGGAAATTGTAATTCATTTGGCATGACTTTTTTTTTTCTTAGTTTGTTCCTACTTTTGCAGATTCTTTGTAGAATTAAAATCCCCCTTCCTATTTTCCTAAGCTTATAAGCTGCCACAGCAATATTAATACTTGAGATTTGCTGCTTCTGCTGCAAAACCTGTGTGGCAGAACCTGTTGGTTCAAACTGTTGAAAACAGGTTGTTGGGCAACCTGTTTGCACCATGTGGAGCCACCAGACAGCTCCTGCCCAATCCACCACAATTTTTTGCCCTCCAAATGTCTCCCATTGTATTGAGAGAGGTGTGGGATGCAGTGAGACAGACGCACCACAGCATGACCTTTGGGGAACTAATGAACTTTAGCTGAATTCAGAGCTCTCCAAGTCCCTTTCATGGAGCTGGTTTGAGCCAGCAATCCATAGACTCCCTCAAGACTAAATAATGTCTTGTCTGGCTTTGCCAGTCTGCCTTATCCCGAGTCACATTCCTTCTTCAAATGCACCAGTGCCTCTCCAAGGAAGTCAAGGGCATTGCCTCCAAGGAGAGAAATCCATAACATGCAGAAAGCCACGGAGGGAAAAAACCTTGGCTGCTTGGGCACTAGCTGACCCTGCTGCTGTGATTCGTGCTGTCACACAGGGAGAGGAGAAGCGTTTGTCTACACCCAAATTCCTCTTCCATGGCCCCTTGAGCAAATGCTTCCCTAACCCTGGTTCTCATTGGAAAGGAAATAGCTTTTATCCCTAGAATTTCAGGGTAGTAGCTTTCAGACTTTTAGCAAGAAGCGGGGACACAAACGAGACTGCAGATCTGTGCGTGTGTCCAGATGCTCCAGAGCGCTGTAGATTTAACGAGGATGGAGTTAAACAGAAATATATGATCTCTAATGGTGCTTGAGTGATCTCGTTTCAGGATGTCATCCAGGCATGCCCAAATCCTGCCTTCCCAAGGTGTGGGGATCCTGCATTCCCCACATGAAAGGAGGGTATTCCCTCGAGAGAACAGGAGAACACTTCCAAATTGTCCCGGGACAGCCGTGCGTGCCCAGGGGGAGGAGAAGGAGCCCGTGGTGCTGGGGAAGCTGCTGAAACCCATAGGCAAATGCTCAGAGCGTGTGAGCTCTGGGACAGCACTTCTCACCCTCCTTTCTCCTCCTCCTCCCTTTCGGTCTACACGGCCTGGGGCCCACAGAGCCAACACGAAGTGGCTTCCTACAATGCAGATACTTGTTTTCAGACACCTTCTCAACAAGCTAAGAGAAAAGCTAGCAAAATCTGTGGGGAAAATACCATGACAGGCATGTAAAGCAGTTTTTAAAATAACAGAAATTTACATATTTAAATTGTTTATAAATCTATAAATTATACACTATGTTATATTGTACATCTATTGTATGACAGCTGATGCTTTTGGAAGATGCTTGGAGAGAACTGTTTGTTCTAGGAATAGCACAATGGGCCATTCCAGTTGATGCTAACACTCTACTGGCTGTATCTGGTAAGAATTGCACAATTTAATGACTTTGTTACAGAAATTACCATAAAAATACATTACTGAAAAAAGAACAACATGTAAAGAATAACAAATTCCTAGTGAACAATAGAGCATACCTGTCATTTATAAATCTATATTTAAATGCAAATAATGTTGTTTTGTTGTATTCATGACTGCTTGCATTGTCATTTAAATGCAAATTACTGTGTTTGTTATCATCCAAGAGAAGATTTTATATTAACTTTCATACAATATAGTCAGTTTACATGGAACCAGATAGACAAGTGTGACAATAGAACGGATATTGATACACAGGATTTTGTCAGAAATCAATATAAAATAAAGCAAATGCCTTTAATGTGAGAGTATTTATTTCATCTGTCTCTGTTTCAGGCATGAACGGTGACAATACAGATTCTCAGAAGCTGAATAAAATTATTTCAGAAATACAGGCTTTACAGGAGGTCGTGGCTAGATTTAGACAACTTCGGCTGGATGCTACTGAATTTGCCTGTCTCAAATGCATTGTCACTTTCAAAGCTGGTAAGTAGCAATAATCGCTTGCTCTTCTGCTCTGATAAATATCAGCTGGCTACATTAAAGAAAGATAAAAAAAAAGGGGGGAAAAAAAGATATTTCAGATCAGACATGGGGTTATATCATTTAACAAGTTTAACAAGGTATTGGATTCTGACAGTGAGCACCGTGTTTTGAAAGGCAAGTGATAAGAGTGTGGGGGGAAACCAAAGGGAACATTGTATTTCCATGGATTAGCCGTAACTGCCGCGTGGGGAGCCACGCAGGAGCCAGGCTGACCTGGTCCCCGCTCTGCCTTGCAGTGCCTACACACAGCGGCTCCGAGCTGAGGAGTTTTCGGAACGCGGCCGCGATTGCAGCCCTGCAAGACGAAGCCCAGCTCACTCTGAACAGCTACATTCACACCAGGTGAGGAGCCCAGCGGCTTCTCCACGCGCTTCCGGCAGGCACGGGGCTGTAAAACCGCATTCGCACTGTAGGGAAGGAGATGTGTCTGTTGAGTGGCTTTTGTAGCCACTGCAAAGTGGGGGTCTGGTGGGATTGGGCACCTCCTAATGGGGGGAGGAACGTGGGATTTATTTACATAAATGGAAAACTGGGAAAAGGAAAGACTTCCCCTAGAAAGCATACCTGCTATGGAACATTTTGCAGAAGACCAAGTCTTCTCCTCTGTCTGATTGAATCAAGCAGTATTAATAGTGACAGTCGAAGCAAATTCACCTATTCACCATCCACATTGTTTGTCACTCAGAAACCCCAAAACTTCCTTGGGCCATTCGCCCCACTTTTGCAGGCGAAGCAACAGAGACACAAGGAGGTTAAATCGCCCCTTCAGGGCTCAGTACACTGAATCTGTTCCCAAGTTGAAATGGAAAATCCAGGACTTGTGGCTCCCATGTTGCTGCTGCAGCACAGTGATGAGAATTACTGCTTAGGAAGGAAAAAAATCACTCATTCCAGACAAGTCCTATGAGATATGGAAGTCCTAACACCCTCCCTAAAAATGATAACTCTCATCCCACAAAGTGTACAAGAGTAAAACCAAGAATGAACTATGGGTAAAACTACGTAGGTATAAACAAAGTTTAAGAACAACAATATCTGCCCATCTTCGGGTGTCGAAGCTCCTACAGCTTTTCTGGCCAGGTGCAGAACCCAGCTCTGCTGATAAGACTGCTGTTAACTCCAGCGAGATAAAGCTTTCAGCCTGGGTTTAGTTCTCACACTTGAGTTTACCTTCATTCCAGTGTTATCTTTTTATGAGTACTTTTTTATTTACATTTATTTACATTTTATTATACTCTCTCAAGAAGCCCTTACAGGATGTAAGGGAGGGCAGACAGGGGAAGCAGAAGGTTTTTCCAATGGACCTACCCCTTCTTTTACAAGGACTAATGTAACTCAGTGGTTTGAGAATGATACAGATGTAAAGTCGATGTAAGCAAATACTCTCAACAAATAACAAGTAACAAATACTCTCTTACACAAATACGTTATCTAATAAACGTTATCTTATATATAAATTTTTCTTCAAAAAAATCCTCATCAATATCAATTGCTTTTAAAGGTATAAAGCTACAAAGACGCGGTAAAATGATTACCATGATAAGCTAGTCAGGTTTAAATTGTCATTTAAATAGGAGGATATTCATTTGGGGTCAAGCTCATTTGAGGTCTGAAGTCCAACCCTGACCAAGACCTTAGGGCCAACCTTCTTGCCCACGGGAGCACAAGAAGCAGGGTCCATTTTGCTGGATCTCTTATTCTATCAAGTAGAGGATTGTATTTTGAAAAACAAAATGCCTGAAGATTTCAGTAACACGTCGTCTTTGTCTCCCAGGTACCCCACACAGCCCTGCCGTTTTGGGAAACTTTTATTGCTTTTACCAGCTTTACGTTCCATTAGTCCATCTACAATAGAAGAAGTATTTTTCAAAAAGACCATCGGGAATGTACCAATTACGAGACTGCTTTCAGATATGTACAAATCCAGTGACATATAAATTACCTTAAAAAAGAAACACAATCAGGATGGACAGTTTGAGAAGAACTCTTATCTATGGAAAATAAGCCTCAACTAACAAAATCTACAGGAAGCATAAGCCTGGGAATGTTTAGCCTTTAAACTCATTGACAAAAAAATACCCCGGTAGATATGATTCTGCTGCTCTGAACAGAGTGATTTAGATCATGGAGAGAATGCTTTGTTCTACAGAAAAAAAAAAAAAAAAAGTGAAAGTGGTTGGAATTTGGCTGCTTTTCCTGTTACTAGAGGATGGAGGCAATTCAGATGCCAGTCACAGTTAACAAAGACTCCGCTATTCTCTCATCTAACTGGCAGATCCGAGATAAAACGTGAAAGAAGGTGCTCTAGTATGTTCAGTTTTTGCAACTGGGGGACCAAACTTGGCTCCTGAGGTAACAAGAGAGGTGGTGGCCTTCAGAACTGTTCTAGAAGTAGCCTGTGTTGGTAAAGTGTTTTCAGTATGATAGGCGACATTTAAGACCAGGTTACCAAAACACTGCTCCTGCTGTAATACATCATGAAGTGGCCTTCAGAACTGATTTAAAAAGTAGCTTATGACGGCAGTTCCATTCTTCCTGCGAAACGAGCTGGTGATTTTTGGTGCAGATGGCACCAGAATTTGTTTGGTTAACATCTCAGAGACAGAAGAGCTTTACACACCTCCTCTCCCCCTCTTCCCTCCATCTTCATCCTCCCCCCCATGCATTCACACCCCACACACCCTGCTCTGAAAAGAGTACAGAGTCAAGCAAGGAAGACTAAAACAGCAAAACCAAATAAAATGGAGATGACCGCTTCAGTGACCTGCTCGCTGTCCCGCTGGCATAGTGCTGAAACCAAAGGCAACGGTGGCCAAACTCTTTGTCGATGAGATGTGCAAAAAAAAAAAAAAAAAGGAAAAAAAAAGTGAAATGACTATATATATATATAAAAAAGAAAGGAATTTTATTTCGAAGAAACAAAGGTGGCTGACTGATACAACGCTAACAGTTTCCAAAAGTCTCCAATGCCTTTTTTAGCAAACTCCAGGTTCTAATTTTGAAGCCTTGTCCACCTACGCCCTCTCACACACAAAAACGTTATAAGCTGCTTACTTGATGTATGAAAAAATGTAGGAAAAAAAAAACATTTAAAGATAGCTGCTGTACTTTTCAAATTTTGATTTGTTATTAGAAACTAGCACTGAGAAAAATCAGCACTTGGACTATCATAGAATGAGTAAAACTTTTCCTGTACAAAGTGGATTAACTGATTTGTGAAGTTAAAAAGTTGTACTCATTGTATTTACAAAGAATAAAAATATATTGAATTTAAACTATTTTCCACTGCTCTTTTAACACTTCTATTTCTGGATTAGTTTCTTCCAGTGTACTCTGCTTACCAGAGAACAGAAATAGTCTCTATAAGAAGAGATGGGTTTGAATGCTGTGGAGTTGGCACCATCAGAGGCTTCCAAGGACAGGTTAGACAAACATTCATGGAATAGCTTCTCTACAGGTGATCCTGCCTTGGAGCAAAGGGCCCCAGAGCTGTTCTTGGTAATTCAAATAGGCATCTTCTGCACATTCATAACATCACCTTCTGAAGGAGCAAACCTATAGCTTTTTG
>JAVCKT010027107.1:26823-37820 GCA_032273925.1 Rhynchotus rufescens | reverse complement strand
TGAAAATGTTAGCTTATTTCTTGGTAAAATTGCAAAAAGCAAGTAAAATGTGAGGAAGGAAAAGT
The DNA here is from genome assembly GCA_032273925.1 of Rhynchotus rufescens. Taxonomy (NCBI): domain Eukaryota; kingdom Metazoa; phylum Chordata; class Aves; order Tinamiformes; family Tinamidae; genus Rhynchotus; species Rhynchotus rufescens. The sequence goes on along the minus strand of JAVCKT010027107.1, from coordinate 37,755 downwards.
CATGTCCAGCTGGGAGGAGGAGAATTAATGAATGATTGTCCCTTACACCAAACTTAGGTGCCCCAAATGAAAGAAGCCTATAGTGACTGCAGAACAAGTGAAAAAGGCTATTTCATTCAGCACATAGTTATGCTGGGGACTACTCTGCCACAGGATTTTGCAGTTCCTGCATGTTTACATGGGTTGCAGCCAGTGACTGCACACATTCATAGAAGAAAAATTCTTGTCTTTGTGCCATAAATAAGTATACAAGTCTATTAGGAAAAAAATCCACAACACTAATTTCTCTCATTTGTGTGTTAAAAATGTTTACACTTTATGCCTCACAGAAAATAATGAAAACAAAGAATCTTACTCTTTTTTTTCTTAATCTGAGCAGTAATACTTCTCTTTCTAATGCAGAGATATTTGAAGTTCCCAGAGGATGTGAAAGTTAGCAGTGAATTTCTTGATTTGATCCAGAGCCTGCTTTGTGGGCAGAAGGAAAGGTTGGGTTATGAAGGACTCTGCTGCCATCCATTTTTTTCTAAAATTGACTGGAATAACATCCGTAATTGTAAGTAGAATAATACTTGGATTATGTCTATAAAATGCAGTATTTAATATGCTAGGCAAGTAGTGAAATTTAGTAGTTGGAAGTACTGAGTCACCAGGACCATATCAAAAGCAGATATTGCACAGGTCATCATTGAACTATAAGTGTCTCAAATACTATTAAAAATTATTTGAACTGTAAGTTTATGTAGAAGTAACCTGTCTGCCTTATATTCTTTATTAAATATGCTGCCGTTATCAAAAAGAACAAAGATTGCAGTCCAATGATAAATTGGAGTCCCTGATAAATTTCTTTGCTTCTACTTTTCATGACTATGTTAGCATTTCAACTGTCACCTCCACTGAATACTTGCTCACTTTTTGATGTTTCATTAACATGAAACTTGTGGAGCTTCTATCAAATGCTACTGTTTCTACCCTTGGAGAACCCTTGAATCTCGAGTGAGAAATCTTTCTCATAATTGCAGCATATACTTCCAACTTCAGCTCACTTTGCCCCTGAATCCTGTCTAAGCCACTAGCTTTTTTTTCTGAGATTTTTTGCATTGCTTTTGTATCCTATTGTCTCAGCTGCAGGAAACGGTGGCAGGCGAGCATATGTTCTGGTGTTTCCTTGGCAATTGCCTGCCCAGGATTCTCACAATTGCACAAGCTAATTGGGAGTGTTTTGCCATTTCATGTTACAGCACTGGTTCTGACTGACAAGTTGGTAGGCAGTTTTGATGTCCTTTAAAATATTGACACAGTCATTCAGGATTGTTTAAAAAAAAAAAACAAACTCATTTTTATCTGCAGCTGACCAGTGGATTGAATCATTCTCTGTAATATCCAGACCTGCCTATGGTGAAGAGCATGCAGTTTTGACCCTTGACTTGGCTGTTATGTCTTAAACATTATAAACCCCCACTGTAACTAGCACAAAACACAGCAGTTCTCTTGCTTTCAGTAGCAGATTGAATGCATCACCCAGTGCTTTGCTCTCTGCAGTGCTTCTCCCTTTGCAGGTCTATTCAGGACAGTGTCTCTGTCTGTCTATTCAAACCCCTTGATGGGTATGGCCCAGACTATCTGGGTTCTTTCTTATCTTGACCTGCTATGATAGCAGTGTTTGAAGCAAAGAAAACTTAAGAAAACCAGGAAGCTAAAGAGAGCTGGAAGATTTTGGATTTAGACTGAGGAGTCTTAACCCCCCAGTTAATATGGTCAATTCTGGGGAATTTATCTGTGACAGGCCTTTATTAAGAAAATTCAAAGTCTGCACGTACAGACTTTTCTCCAGATAATAAAGTAAGGAAGTTGTTTCAGGCTGAGAAAAGTTGTGATGATGATTGAAATTGTTATTCCTGCCTTGCGGATATTTTAACTATCATGTTGGGTGTTCTGGGATAACTATTTTTAATGCACTGTTTTTGGTTAAGAATGTATCATTAACATTTTTTTTCAGTGTTATTGTAGTTACAGTTACCTGTGAAACACTTGACTTTGCCTGTAAAGCCCTTTCCAAAGGATAGTTGCCTCTAAAAAACCTCCCAGCTTCATGGGCACAAGTAGCATGTGTCTGTAGTAGCAGTTCTTAAACTACAGAAACAGAATCTAGATCTCATTAAAGCTCATAGTGAATATCTGAATCTTGCTTAATAGATAATTTCCCCCTTCCTGGGAATATATTATTCAAGCAAAACGTACATATTTTGTTCTCTATATTTTTTGACTTCTGCTATTTAATGCCTTCTAATGCTTTTTAAAAAAATCTTGCAAATATCATGTTGATTTACTTGGCAGAATTTTCTGAAAATAATTTTGAATTTATATTTACTATAATGTTTACCTAGAATAAACATTAACGTGCTAGCAGTGTTTCAATTAAGCAATTAGGATTTGAAAGATCAGAACAAAATTATTTGAGTTCTTGAAAATAATCTAAAATCAGAGGTAGAGAATGGGGAATAACGTACCGTCCTCAAGGTTGCATTCTCTACAGTTTGGGGATTTTGTTGTTTGAAAACTATAAATCATATCAGTTTAATTTAGATCCAAAAATCTGTCTAATGAAAGTCAGCTGAGAGGTGTTCAGAAGACTTGTGTCCTAATCTAGGTGAGATATTTATGGGTAGCATAAAGAGTCTTTCATTTTTAGAAACATTTTGTATCTGTAGTCTAGAAGGTCTTGAAAATGGCATGGCATTTTCAGTATTTTTATGAGGAATCTAAATGTATGGGAAGGAAAGAATAAATGTCTCCTGCAAAAGGAAGAATTTGAAAAAGAATTGAAGACTGATTCCAGGCTGCCTTCTGTTATTAAACATGCAGGAACCCAAATCTCTATGTTCACAATTCCCAGACTCTTTTCCGTATCTTAGATTCCAAAGCTGGCATTTGGTGTGTTAACAGTTAACTACTGTGATGTTTCATTTAGATGATTATCTTCAGAAAAAAAAATATTTCTATTTATACTGGAGATTACTAATTAAGCTAATGTAGATTTGGAAGATCACTTTTATTAACAGAAATGCCTGTCTTTTGGATTGTTGTCTTGAGAGAACAGAAAAGATATTAGGATGGTGTTATACAAATTGGTGAGAACTAGTATAATACTTTTGTTCAGTTGATCTTAGATTAAGCATTTTTAAATGTACCACTTAGAGCTGTTGTTTTCTGTTTTTTCTTTCATAACACTTTGCTAAAAGAGGTCTCTTAAAGCATGAGGAAGAGTAATGTCTAACCTACTTTAAAAGGCTGTGCAGATTCTTCTCTCCAGAAAGTATATATAGATCACCTTGTACATCAAGAAAAGACACATTTTAAACTTTAGAAACATTCTGTATCTCCTCTAAATTCTGTATCTCAGTTTAAGTCATTCACTGTCCCAGGGGAAGTGCAGTGTCTGTTTTCTCAACTTACATGAAAATAATTTGAGAGGATGGAAAGACGTTACTAAGGCAGTATTCTTTGAGCAAGGCAATATTCCTTGAGCTAGTCATATACAGTACTCCACATTATTTTAAATACTTTATTTCTTTCATAAGAACCAGCTTATCTAATGATAAGCTTAAGTACTGCATTTTTTTTTTTAACTTAGCAACCTACAACACCCCCTTTTCCTCTGAAAGTCATTCTATAGAACAGATGGATGAGGGTTACATCCTTCCACAAGTGGGGAGGTATCTAGGCAAGCAATTGGCTTTTTTAAAACATGCAGTTCTCTGCAAGATACTTTAAATGGTAAACAGAACATGTACATTCGTTTGTAACATGTTGGAGGCAGAAAGAGGTCCTTATACTAACCCAACTTAGAAGAATAAAAGCATCAGATTTTCCGTTGTTTTCAGTAAAAAATATGCCTCCCTTTTGGGTGAGCCTGGAAAAACGCCTTGCAAACGCTTTGACCAATTTTTTTGACGTTGTCAGATGTGATGACATGGCTTTAACATGTGATTCTCAGAGGCTTATCTTGACCTCTGTTAAAGGATTCCTCCTTTCAAAGAAGCAACTGAGAGCATGCAGATATATAGACACAGTTATGTATTTGCAGTTACTAATCTATGTTATGATCCAAAGATACTGTATGACACTCTTGTTCTTAAGCAAGAAATAATAATTTCACTAGAGATAGTTACACCATGGGACCCAGAGCTGGGAACCAAAGTGCTCTTCTCTGTTAGCTTTTATTAATAGGAATCTTCCATTTACTCAGCATTTCTGGACACTAGGCAAAAAGGGCTCCTTAAGAGTAAAGGAAGCTGAAGATGCTACCAAATAATTAATCAGACAAAATGGATCTATTCATCATTTTTAAGGATATCCCTTTTATTCCTGAGTGAGTTTTCACCAGTGTCTTGAAACTTCAGAAGTTCAGATTCTCATTTTTGGTCTCTGTTGACAGTCAAAAGTACCTAACAGTTAGAAATGGTATTAGAAATACTTAATAATACTGTAACAAAGTTTTACTAAAAAGCTGCAGAGCTAGAAGACTATGTTAATTATGGACCTTTAAGGAATGTAAGTGAAGAAATGGTTTTTTTCTTTATTTTTCAATCTAGTGTTCACTATTGGTCTTTTTATATAATTTTACCAAATAAAATAGCCATATAAAAGTTTGTTCTTTAAACCAGTCTCCCTGCAGGGCCAAAACTTTACCCTGTCATGCCTTTAGATGCCCCTTTCTTGCATCCACTGTACCTCATTGAGTGCTTTTGATCTTCTTACGTGAATGCTGATCTTAGACATATTTCAATTCTGTTTTCTTCTATGCATGTCGTTTGACTACAAATTCTTCTCCTTAGTAAGAGGAAGGACTTTCTTTTTAATTTTAGTGTCTTGAAGATGACTCTTTGCAGTAGCTGTCAGAGCTTTTTATCTACTTGCAGGTGGAAAGTAAGACTCTATCTCTCTCTCTCTAAGCCAGAATTACCTTTCAAATTCTAAGGCATATGTAACGGTTGTTATACCATTATAAAAAGAAGGGTATGTTGGTTTTACTACCTCTTTAAGAAATATTCTGGACTTCTCCAGATGGAGTGAGTAGTTTGCTGCTCTACTTTGCCTCATCAACTCTGTATTCAAAGATGATATTTTAGAACAATGTAAAACCTCTTTCCTATAAGATGTTCAAAGTTCTTTCAGCAGACTGCTAAACTGAAAATAATTAATTCATTTATTTATCCTGGCTCTGCTATAAATTAACTGTGACTTTGGGGGTGTATTTGCATTTAAAGACGATGTTCCTATGAACTGTATTCTCTTGAATCCATGTTCTTAACCATTAAGAGCATGTGAAAGAGTAGCTGGACATTATCCCAGTATTAAGTGAAATTGCTTTAAAATACAGTTCCTCTATATAATATGTAAGCCAAAATCATGTGTATATAAATGTCAGCATTATACTGGTTCTAAATATACATTATAAACAGTAAAATGTCAGAACATAGCCAATGTATGCTATTGCCAAAAATGTAAATGCTCTGGAGCTGGTGAGCAAAAATGGCTTAATACAGAACCTTTTTGATTAGTATTTTTTTCCTCCCATTCATCTGATTCTAATGTGCTTGGGATTACTCTACGTGAGCAGCATCTTCTCTGCTTTATGGAATTTCTCCTCTTTTCTCTGCTTGGGAGCAGCGTCCGAATGGCTCCTTGGGGAGCTGCTAACGAAGCATGCATGTGCAGTTTTGACTTGACAGTTTATACAGGCAGATTTATTTTTGCCTATTAATGCTGGTCTGTTTAAACAGACATTTGCCTAGAGAATTAAGAGTTAAAAAGCAGACTGTGAAGGGCTTTGGCAACCTAGAGGGAGCTAGCAAGCTCCAGCAGTGACTCATTCTGCCTGTGTCAGTCAGATAAGCATCAGCATCTGTCACCAATGCGGGCAGGTAGGGTTAAACTCCAGCATGCACAGAGTGAGGAGCAGGGAGCCTGCACTGCAGGGGTTGCAATGGTTGATCCCTGTTCTTCACTTCTCCTCAGCCCTTCAGCTACAGGAGATCTACCCAGGAGCCATGGTAACGGTTTTCGCATGCTAGACTTCCATCAGCCTGTAACAACGGGCTGCAGTCTAGCTGTTGGCTGGAGAAAGGTCTCCAAAGCCAAAAGAGATTAGTCGGTTTGCAGTAAGTGAGGACCTGAGTGATGAAATTAAAAAAAAAAAAAAATCTGAGAGTGAGAACGTGATTTGACAAGGTAGGAATTGCAGAGCAGGCTTTTGCATTCATTCCTTCCAGACACGTCGCTGAGAGAGCAGGTAACGGGGGTGCCACACACCATTGAGAAGAACTTGTCCTTTTCTTGGTTAATTAAATTGAAGCTAAGGTTTCAAAATTAGGTGAAACTAAACAACTGCTTAACAAGTTAAGTGCTACCAATTTAGAAATTATAGGAAGAAATACATTATAATTCCTGCTGTTTATACCTCTCTTCAGAGCTGATTGTATCAGAGCCAGACTGCAGTGCTGTCCCAACAAGAGTTCCAGACCTTCAGCAAGCTCTTTTGGAGAAATAAAATCTTGCTCATCTTTCTTCCCCCTCCTGAAGACCAGTTAGGATTCAGTATCTATAGTTCATTAAAATATTTCAGGAGAAGGACCAGTCTGTTCTTGATTAGAAGCCCATGCTGAGGACATTCTTGGTGGTCTGCAAAGGCAGATAGTATCTATTAGCAGATCAGTAAAACATCCAGCTACACTCTCCCCTGGTGAGTGTACCCCTTACTTCACTAACTGGAAAGGTTGGAGACATCTCCCTTTTTCTAGATGATTCATAACTGAATTACATTTAAGTGTAGTATAGATAGATACAGATGATTTTTAGCCTGATGCTTTGATTTGATTCAATATATTTGTGTTCTATTAAAGAGATTCACAATCCCAAGCCCCCAGCCTAGAAGCCAGATGAATCGGTGTGGGAAACACTCTGCCTGCAGAGTGGTAGCCATGTTGGTACCTTAAGGGTTAATCTCTTGTTGCTGTAATACGATTTGAGAGCAGCAGCTCGGTCTGCTTGTGTTAGCAAGATTAAAAGCAGGAGCTGCAGTGCCGTTGCAAGCACTGAATGAGTGGGACTGTTGCAGAGTGAACTGTAGCTGAATTTTGTCGTTTCTCCTTGCTATTTTTTTAACCAGCTCCTCCCCCCTTCGTTCCTACTCTCAAGTCTGATGATGACACCTCAAATTTTGATGAACCAGAGAAGAATTCGCGGGTTTTATCCTCTACGCGCCAGTTGAACCCAGCCGGCTTCTCAGGTGAAGATTTGCCATTTGTTGGGTATTCATTCACCAAGACCCTGGGGATCCTCAGATCAGAGTAAGTAGGAATTATTGCTTACCTGAATAGGACCAGTAGAGAAAAATATTAAGATTTGTTACAGTGAGGATGGTGCATGGCGGGGAAAAGCTATTTTAACTGGCCCGCACTCTGCTTTCGGGTAGCTGCCAGATTCAGGCTTTATCTGTTGCTGCTGTGGCTCACGCTTAGCCTCCCGTTCTGTGGCTATTTCTGGGGTGATGGGGAGGCAAGCAAATTGGAGGATTGATTCTGAAGCAGTCATTTTTAAGGTTGTTGTTCAAATACTTTGAATTAGTTGTCGCTGTTAACTAGGCAGCAGTAGGTGGTTGCATGTCTGCTATTGCCTGCCTCTGGAAGAAGGGAAATACTAAGGAGTTCAGAGATAAAAAATGTGTATGTGTTGGGATTTGGGTTTTTCTTTTGTTGTTTTATTTTTTTTTGGGGGGGGACAGAGATTGGGCACCACCATGCTGGGGAGATGCAAGGTTGAATCAGTAATTCATCGCGACAGAGCTCTGCTAATGGGGCAATATGTGGTGATGGGTCAGTGAGCCAGCAAAGGAGCTTCCTGGAGCTGACAGTGTGCTGATGGTCAAGTTAAATCTTAAACCTGGACACTGCTGTATGATGTGGTAGGAGACTGGAGAGTCTGATAAACTATGCAGGGTCTGTGTTTGCTGGGAGAGGTGATGATCTAGAAAAACTGATTTTCATATGGAAGTAAACAGGATTTCAGAGAGGAGAGGATTTCATGGAGTCAGGAAAAGGAGAATATAGATTGAATGGTATAAGCTATTTGGTGGGAAGTTAGTTCCTGATGCTAGAGCTAATGAAGAAGTATGAGTGCAGCACATTAAGTTGAGAAGTCCTTACCTCAGTATCATGAGACCTGCCAGGAATGCAATGGCTTTAGCTGGGTTAGTGACTCAGTGCACTAAGGTGTTACCATTAACCGTCTTTCACTGCTGCTTGTTAGTTCCCCGAAGGGACTACGTCGTTAATCTCTCTTAATCAAGTTTCCATTTTTCTGTCATATTTGTCATGGTAGTTGCTCTAGAGGAAGCGTGCAACCAAATTGGGGGATGCTGTTGACATCTTTGATCTTGCCCACGCCACGAATCAAGGTTATATGATGATTATGCCAGTAATAAAAAGGGAGCTTCTGCTCATCCCTCCTTAATAGATTTGCTTTTATGACAAGGAAGGGGACATATGAACCCCAAAAAAGTGTTGCTTTGATGAAATAATCTAATATTGCCAGCAGAATCGACAAACGGAATGTTATATCTGTAGATACTTACAGTTAAAGTCTATCTTGAATTATAAGTGAAATAACTTGTGTTATCTTTTTTGCTTGGAGAGCTATCACCCGTCTATCAAAACTGGATGACCATTTCTGTAACAGTCAGAAGAGGCTCAGCAATGAATCTAGATATACTGTGGTATACTGGTAAAGATATATATGAAATGGGGGCCCAGGACTGGAGCTGAAGGTAAAGTCTCAGGGACTGTAGGAACCGTGCTGGGAGGTGAAGCCTGAAGATGCAGCTGTAGCAGATGAACTGGTTTGCTTTCTTAGTGGAGCTGGTATAAAAGGTGCATTTTGAAGTTATAAATGCTTTTTGGTAACAGCTGGGTAGGGGGTACAGCAAAAGAAGGCAGAAATTAATGTGTTCTGGAGGATTTATATTCTGCTTCCGATGGCCTGGTCTTCTGGTGGAATATAATGACATCATGTACTTGATTTTTTCTTCCACATCATTTTAATATGAGAAGATTTTAGTGAATTCTTTTTTTGAACAAATCTCAATAAATGTCATTTTATATTTTTAGGAGTATTCTAATACACTGTATTTAAATATGGCAAAGCATTTACAGGGGCTTGAAAAAAGCTTTATTTAATGCAGATTGTTTTCAGTATCACTGCAACATTGAGACATTGAGATGCAAAGATAACTTCTTATATATAAAATGTCTATGTATGGTATATATTTTACTGGACAGATTAAGTATAGTTTCTACCCAAGTTGACATCAATAGCAAATTCTAGATGAGTAAGATCAGTAAATTAGGGTGGGCTTAAAAAAATCTGTTGTGAATCTTGGGATCCCTTCTTTGCAAAGACTGGAGTCGTCAAGTTTATCGGTGCAGAATTTTCCTGCCTAAAATGTTTCCCCGGAAAGTCGAACCCTTGTGGTTGCTAAGTGATGCAGATCTGTTTTCCTGTGGCTGCAGCATGATAGCTCTGGTGCCTCTGCTGCTGCTCCCAGTTAGGCCAGGCAACTGCAGCATGCCATTAACAAGGTCCTTGAAACTTTCAGTGCTTTCATCCTGTGAGGTTTGTCAAGGTTGGAAATTTAGGGCTGTGCTCTTATCCCTGTTTGCTTGAATTTGAATTACTTCAGGTAAAGGACAGCTCAAAAAAACTGGACAGAATGACAATAAAGTAAGTTTTTTTTTTTTTTTTTCTCCCTTTCATTTTCCTTTTCATTCTCTTCTTTCCCTAACCTTTTAGGATTGGAAGGATTCACCTAAGTCATTTAGGCCAGTTGACAGAAATTATATACTACATGTGTAGTATATAAAGATCCATAGGGTGAATGTTTTATATGTTGTCCCACAGTGAGAGTTTTGGGGAGAATCTTAGGCCCCAGAACAAATTTTAAGATAGAGCAGAAGGCATGACAATAATGTGTCGTGGGAAGCAATCAGGAGAAATCAAGGGCATTGCTTAGGTCATAGGTTTCTGTATCAGCAGAGTGTTTGTTAAATAAGTTACCTATATGATTCTAGGAGGGGGGATCATGCTGCAGAGAAGGATTAAGGATAATCTATACTCCACGTATAATGGCCTCTCAGTTCTTTACTTGGAGGAGAGACCTTTCTAACTATAAATGTGGCTGCAGATTTGGCCCTGGGTGTAAAAGTGTAACAAGCTAACAGGCAATATAGAATTTAATTCCATTAAAGGCTGCCCCATCTTGCTTCGACCACTAGCTTTTATCTCCAGTACTTAAGTGAAGTAAGCAAAATGCTTCAATGCCAGAAATAGGCAGTAAGTGGTGAAAGAAAATTATTCTCGACCCTTGCAGGTGACTAGCAGAAGTCCTAAGGCATAGGATAAATGCCAGGGGAAAAAAAAAAAAGTGATATAAATTTTTTGCCTGTCTTTCTCCATGTTTGGATGGGAGAATGGAGCTGAAAGAGCCTGACTTCCTTTGGAAAGAAAAGTAGGTTAATAAAAAATATATGTTAAACCAGAATCTGTAGCTGTATTTCTTACAGACAAGGTTGGCAGTGGGGCCAATAGGTTGCCTCAGTTGCTGATGTGGGATTTTATTATACTCTGGAAGATAATTGAAAAAATAAATTTAAACCCAATAATTCTTGAGTTGTGGTCCCTAAGCCTGTTGTAAGTGATCCAAGTCTTTTGTGGGGGGGAATCATGAGAAGTGGTATTTTTCAGGGTTTTGAAATGAAAATTTGATGTGGATTTGCAATTGCCATTATGAAATCCTGTGTTAAAATGGGGCATTCTTGCAGGAGGGGGGGAAAAAAAAAAAAGCTTAAACTACTGGTTTATTCCAAGGGTTAGTAG
>JAVCKT010027107.1:9721-26574 GCA_032273925.1 Rhynchotus rufescens | reverse complement strand
AAATCCGGTGTTAAAATGGGGCATTCTTGCAGCAGGGGGGGAAAAAAAAAAAAGCTGAAACTACTGGTTTAGTCCAAGGGTTCGTAGGGTTCTTAGAAGTCTTTAACCAAAGATAGCTTAGAGAGGAAACAGAGGACAAGCGCACCAAAAATATGCTTTGCTTCAGCTAGCTCTATTCCCAGATTGTTGGTATCACTGTTTGTTTTGGGTTGTTTTTTTTAGGCCTGAGCAAGCATTTACGAGGGGGCGGAAGGTACAGATGAGTATCGTGCTAAAAAGAATAGAGCATGAGGGCCGGGGGCTGAGATTAGAGGCATGTTGTGAGGGGGCCAGGATTAGGACAGATGGTGTCGACCGCCAGGAGAAGGAAGACGTGCAGGTGAGTTGGGGGCTTCGAGCGTGGCAGAAAAGGACGGAGAAGGAAGAGGTGAGATGCGCAGGCAATGTTAGCTGCGAGTTTTTAAGATGCATTTTTTTTTTCCTTCTCAACAAGCCTTCCACAGAGCTAGCACCATTTGCTAGTTCCACTGCATGAAGCTGCTGCTGAAGTAGCTGTGAAATCACTAGATAACCAGCTGTAAGTTTAACTTGTTCATTAGTCATGCAGGCAATGCTGCTCTTCAGAATACATCAGGACTTCTAGTGCTATCAATCCTGATATAGTGTAGCCTTTTTTTATTAATCTTCTGTTGCAATTTTCTTGTTGATGTGTATTGGTTGTCAGTCTCTTTCTTTTTTTCTTCTTTCTTCTTGTTTTTTTTCTCTCCTTCCACACTTCACAAATAGCAGAAACTGCCCTGCTGTACAATGAGAGTTGACCCCTGAGCTTTGCAGGCGTCAGAGGGGAGGCCTGGTAGCTCTGCAGGTGTCAGATGGGAGATGTTTGATGTTAGATGATGATGACTGGATGGAAATACCAGTGTCCCAGCCACGTGGGTATTTTCCACCTTGCCACGGCCCCTTGGAGCTTGTGTCACCATGACACGGCTCAGCAGGCTTGCTGGTATCCCATTTCTCTTGATGTCCTCTCTGCCACCCTCTTGATAGCTGGAAGGTTGTTAGGAACGTTCATCAAGTTTTTCTAATATAACTGTACAGAGGAAAGAATTAGTGGAAAAGGATGTCGTGTCTGGTACAAGCTACCGTGGCAGGAAGAAAGTCATGACGCCAGGACATACTTTTTTTAAGGTAATCCTACCTGCCTTTGGAGTTCTTGCTTGTATCCTTGGCTTTCCTTTCAAAAGGACACCAGCCCTGAGGAGCAGCTCCCTCTAGAGCCAGCTGATGTGATTCAAACTCGGCTCATGGCTCTAGCGCTGTGTCCCGGCCTGGGCCTGTCCCATCACATCCCATCCGCTTCCCTGGAATACTGGGCATCTCTTTGCCCGGATCCTGTGCCGCTGCGGTGCCGGGACTGCTTCAGCTGCCTTGGACCTGCGAGATGGTGCCCGCAGGATCGCGCTCCCTTTCCTTTAATAGCAACTAAAACAGATGAGCATCATTAAAAACCAGAAAACAAAACGGGCCTTTTAGGCAGGTGAAACAGGAGCCGTAAATAAAAGCAGTTTGATCAGAACCAGCTAGAATTTTATTTGGTAATGCCTCAAATTTGAACAGAAATAAAAATGATGAATTATGATGAAACTATAGTTCTTTGTAAAAAAATTCTTTAGCACTACAAATCACTGCTATAAAGCTCATTTTTAATACCAAAAGATCCTTAGACTTATCAGTACACATTTGCAGCTATTTACATATATTTGAATTACATTTTTAACCAGATTTCTTAGCGTCCTTTTGAGTTAATGTGAGTTTTAATTTGTATTTTTAGACTGCTTTTCTCAACTATTCATTTTTAGCCTTGTTTGTACACCCAGCTGTTATGAGATTTAATATGCAGCTTTCTCAGATGGTTGCCTTTTCTCTGTAGGAGTGTAGTCATGCTTTATAAATTGATTTTTAAATATGCTAATACGGACGGGATTGATTGGATCGGGACTAGAGGAATGCCTAACAAAAGCATTCTAAGGTTTGTTTGTGATTAAATTTTTATATTATCTGGGTCATTGAAACAGAGCATTCATTTTTCCAGGTTTCTCCATGTTGAGTTTCCAAAAAAAAAAAAAAATTGCAATACTTGTATATTAACATCAAAGCTATATTTCCAGTGGCTGCCTCAGGTGGTGATCCATAAGAACTGTTTTGGCATATATATATTGCTGCAGCTGTTTCATAAAAATCCATTTTGTGTGTGTGCATGTATGTGACTATCCTGCATATATATTTGGGTTAGGAGTGGATTTCTCTCAGAAAATGGTGGTGATAGAATCAAACTTTCCTTGGTGTTAAGAAGCGACTGTGCTGCTGTGTGTGGGTGTGTGGCTATATGCAGCGAGCTGCTCAAAGCTCATTTTTCTCCATGGGGATAACTGGCTGCATACCAAACTGTGGCCGGGAGAATCAGAAGCATCGTGTGGGCAGACTGCATGATCTTTTATTAGCACCTTCATTGTGCTTATGCATTTTCAACTATCAGTTAACACTGGCTCCATCATTAAATGCTTAAATATCTAGCTGGAATCATTTTATGCAAAAGAGAACGTGATTTTTAAAATTACATTTTGATGCATATGCTTTTTTTTTTTTTTTTTTGATTGTAGATTACATGTTTAAGAATGCAAAATACTAAAAATATGCTCCAAAACACTTGGGTGGCTTGTAATGCTTTTCTGGAATTAATTTTGACTGACAGAAGTGGTAAGCTTTTTAAATGCAGAGGCCTAATTAGAAAGAAAGCTTAAGAGATGGCAAATATTTTCCTCAGTTCTTTGGCATCCAGCTGCATTGCTAGTGCAGTTAAGTAATTTTTTTCATGAGGCCCAACTTTTAAGTGCAACTCTGAAGTTCTGCACAGTGACTAATCATATGGATGTTGATGGAGCTCGTGGGAACACCTGAGTTGGATTGGGAGACTTTCACTTCAGTTTTGAATCACAGAAGGTAGCTAAGGAAATGACATTCTTCTTCCTGCAGTAGAGATAATTACACGTTGGAATTCTTGATGCTTTTGTGTTTTGATTATAGTTTTAAAATATACTTAAAAATAAGGTACTGCAAATAAACAAGTCTGTGAAAACTTGTTGTCTTTCCAAATGGCTTTCCAAAAAAAAAGTGGGCTGCTTACATATATGTCTTTAAAAGACTAATGAAGAAATGATATTTATATCCTGTTGTTTATTGTTTTGTACTCTGACATAGAAATCATTGATTGAAAATATTAATATTGTAAATATAAGAAGTGCTTATGTGTTACTTAGTGTTGACACTGTGTCATCAAGTTTTATAGTATGTTGGATCTGACGTGGTATCTGTGAGATTGGGGTTGCTACACCTTTCTTTTCTTCTCTTACAAGTGCCCAATGACTTCACGAAGGCTGCATAAGTGCCAGTTTCTGTACCTTTTTCCTATACTTATGTACTGTCTGATTTTGCTCTTTTAGATCTGTTTTTTCAAGTTTGGACTCTCCAGCCAAGGTCAGCTCCATGGAAAAGAAACTTCTTCTCAAGAGCAAAGAACTCCAAGACGCCCAGGACAAGTGTCACAAGGTATTTATTTACGTGAGTGGCCGTCTGCATTGCACCAGGAATCTACAACCACTGTATGTCAAGGAATCTGTCAGATGCTGCTGATCATCCAGATTCGTGGTGGGCAAAGTGCTTTTCCTTCAGTGAGGTGGCTTCCTGTCCAGTACAAAGGGAGATGAATTTAGGCCATACTGTTGCTCTAGATACGCTTATCTTAACAAGAAGTGGCTCTGGATTTTAAGCAGGCCTTTTCTCAGCATGACACAGACGACCGCTTCTTCCTGCAGGCAGTGCCTCCTCTTCGTCAGTCGCACAATTACAGCAATTCTGTTCTGAGATTCTCTTCTTAATTCATCAGCTTCTACTTATGTAACTGTTGTCACATCACTGGTTATGGTGAACATCTTATAACAGTTGCTGTGCTCGAATAAAGTGAACCCAGTGGAGTCTTAAAAACTCACTGCTTGTTTGAGACTTTTATGAGATTTCAATTACTTTTCTCCATTCTCTGTTTTGGATTTGACTATTTGCTCCTGGGAAGGAGATGGGGGGGAACCATCTTCTGGTACAACATGGATTTGGGATAAGGTTAAAGTGACCCATCTCTGCAAATCAGGTGAAAAATGATTGTGGCTTCTTTGCTAACTGGGGTTCGAAGAATGACTGAATATGAACAAGCAGCTTGAATGAATGGGGTGACTTAGACTTACTACTTGTCCTTGAGAAGAACTGTGCATTCCTGGAGCAGAGACAATGGTATCGGAATTTAAACACCGTTTGGAAAAATATAGCTAGGAGTCTCTTGGAGACAATTCCTCAAAGAGGTCTGAAAGTAGCAGTTATCAAGGCCTTTTGAAGCCCCCCCCTCCCCTTATAACCTCTTGATATTTATTGCAGATGGAGCAGGAAATGACGCGGTTGCACCGGAGAGTGTCAGAGGTGGAGGCTGTACTTAGCCAAAAGGAGGTGGAACTGAAAGCCTCTGAGACCCAGCGATCCCTCCTGGAGCAGGACCTGGCCACCTATATCACAGAATGCAGTGTGAGCCTTTACACTAGTCCCTTTTCCTCTAAAGGCCTGAAGTCTGGTGGTCTTTGGCTTTCTCTTCCATCGTGGTTTCAGTGGGGTGCTTGATGGAGAGAAATTATGAGAGGACGTTTGTTGAAAGTGGAGCACCAAATTGCTTCATCTGTACTGTAAATGCTTGTTTCATAGTTTTGCTTGAACTTCGTTTCAGTGCTGGGCGCTTAGAACATCGAAGAGAAATAACTCCTTTTCTGGTCTTGCTCAAGTTGTCTGCAAATTCTTGTCCTATCAACTCTGCTAGGACACATTTGGTCCATGTGGGTTTGGCTTCCTCCAAATTTCGTAGCCAGAGGAGGACGAGGCCTGATCCAGGAGCTAGAGGGAAATCTTAACGTCAAATAAGATGAAACAGTCTGTGTTGAGAGGCAAGATTGCCCCAGTCTGTGGTATTCTGAGTTCAGGCTGATCCAGCTTACCAGCGTAACGGCAGGAATGGTGCTGGGAGAGCTGCTGTTTCTCAGCCAGAATACAAAAATGTGACCCTAAAGCCATGTCTTTAGAGGCCATTTCCCATTTTTCAGGGAGTAGGAAAACTTGTGTTGGCAAGATTCTGGTGAGGGTGTTTTCATTCTAGCTAATAATCTGTATTTGCAGTTGGGTATATTGCTTTGGTTCTCCTACTAAGAATCCAGATCCTACTCTGTTTTGAAGAATTAAGAAACATTCCTGCTGGATGTATGTGCTGGGAGATGTATTGAAATTGGGCTGAGTGGTTTTCCCATAGTAGAATCTACTAGGTAAACAAGTAAACTAACATTGTACCTTTCTGGGGAAGAATGATACACAGCTGTACATAGACAGAAAGCCTGCTGGTCTGACTTGAAATGTGCAGGTCAACTATATGGTGAGATCCTGAAGCAGTCCTTCTGCCTCTTAAAATAAGTTTTAATTATAAGTTTAATTATAAGTTTATTTAACCCATTTGAACGACAACAAGAAAAATGAGCAGGATTATTAGTTCTTTGAAGTTGAAGGATTGTGCCTAGGTTGTGAATGAACTGTGCTAGATGAACTACAGATGAATGCTGTCAATAACGGATGTCTTTTGTGATCTGTGTTTGGTTGTGGACCCAAACTTGATGCGAGGAAGTAGAGGTTGGAACTAAGATCTCAGTATAGTAGATGGTGGCTTGTAAGACAGGCTGCTTCTGTCCAGCTGGAGGAAGCACTCATCATGCCTGTTTGAGGCTTTCACCACCGGTGACTCAATTTCTGATGCCTTACAGTAGTCAAGGAGGAGTTTCCGTAGCTAAAGATCTTTATTATGCAGCCGTCTCCAAAGCTAGAGACTCTGTGTATTGAACACTTTGCTTTCTGCAGAGCTTAAAGCGAAGCCTGGAGCAGGCACGGATGGAGGTGTCTCAGGAAGACGACAAGGCGCTACAGCTGCTTCATGATATCAGAGAGCAGAGCCGAAAACTGCAAGAGATCAAAGAACAGGTATAGCTGCTGCTCTGGCGAGCACGGTGGCTCGCATGCCACACTTGCATTTTATGTTAGACTGGGATAGCTGTCAATCTCTAGTTTTATGTAAGAAACAAAATTACGCTTCTGTGTATACCGCATGTAATCACCATCTCTCAACTACAAGTTTTTCTTTTCTGGATCATGAAGGTACTTTGTCTATAAAGCCAATGTTGGAGGAAGCTGCAATACTTTCCTAATACATGTGTTAGAGAAAGTTCTCCATTGTAAATGGTTAAGCTAAACAAACTTAACTACTTCCTGAAAGTTCACAAATCTTGACCTGCAAGAAAACTAAGCCAGCCTTGATTTTTTTTAATTATCTGACCATTTAAAATGTCCAATGATCTTTCAGTATAGAATCTGTGATTCCTAGCTGTTCTTTTCCCTGAGTTAATATCCTTGCAAAGTAGATGTTCCTTTTTTTTTGTCCCACTAGAAGAATGTTGAGGATTCATTAATCCATAGCGTTCATAAGGAAAAAATGTCAAAATTAAATGAAAATATGGTGACAAATGTGGACACTTAAAAATAGGATTAAAAATAGTCTGCTAGGCAGAAGCCATTCAGTTTTATGAATTAATAGCAGCGTATTATATTGAGAAAAGAAATTGAAATTTGCCATGGAATTTAAACAATTCTTTGCAATTATCTACTGTTTTTCATCTTCAAAGTGCTTTACAAACATTGACTGACTAATCTCGTAGTGTTTGAGACAAGGAAGCCCAGAAACCTTGGTAATAATTCTCAAGACATGAACAGTTCTTATGTAATAAGTAATGAAATGCAAAAACAGCCCTCTGGATGTAGCAAGCCTCCATAGACATCTGCAGCAGTATTTTGGATGGTTGTTTTATGTAATGCAGAAATTCAAAGCTCGTTATGCTGAGGCCTAATGCTTCATTAGCAAAGCTGCTATAAATATTGAAAAGGGGACCACTTTTGGTGATGATAAATATGAACAGATTAGATTAAATTACAGATTATTTACAGATTAAAATCAGTACAGATTCATTCACTAAAGTCATGCAAGTAATTTTTAGTTAAAGTGCACTAGGGTAAATATTTCGTGCTGGAATTTTTTAATGCAGCCTAAGTTTCATGCCATTCAAGTGCAGCTTAGGTCAGTAAATGATTCTGGAATATGCAGTAGATTTTTGTATCTTGGGGTCTTCTGGTGTATCTGAAATCCATGTTTGCAAATACTGTATAAAACATGCCAGGACAGTTGTGCTGACTCATAGCAGCAGGTGGATCTTGGCCAGAAAAGACTTGGATCATTATTTTTTATGGCAGAGGGCATAAGGGAGATGAGATGGAAGTGTCCCTTAGAGTTTTGCTGCCGAATAGCCAAAGCTTGAGGGCAAATCAGTTATGTTAGCTGCAAATCAGAGTTTCAAAACAGTAATTAGCATTTGGCATTTTCAGGATAGGACTGCAAGTTCAACTTGCATGGAGTCCTTGAATAGCAAAGAGCATACATCATTATTATTATTATTATTATTATTATTATTATTATTATTTATTTAGTGTGGGGTTTTTTTCCTTAACATGGGTTCTGGGCAGTAGTTGGTGAAACCCAAATGAATGGATTAACTTGCACAAACCTGGATCTTTATATTTTTTAAAAGTTCTGCTTCTTTGTGTACAGCTTTGCCGAAGTCACTTGTTTCAGGTGTACGCCCTGACCAAGCCCTTAATATGTCTGTGCTTAAGTACGTCTGTTTTTTGAATTGTGTTTCTAAACTCTGAACAACTTTTGCTTCTGGTTTTCTGTGTTCTTTTGTCCTTTTGGGGTGTATTACATTTAATAGGCCTGAGGGAATGTTCTTTCCTTGAGTGATGTGACCTGTTGCTCTGACCTGATTGTGAGATTTGCTCAAAAATAGCCTTGAAAACGCGAAGAAACAAGAAAAACTGATCTATTAATTTGCTCTTCTTCTCTCTTTTTCTCCCTCCCCATTCTCCTCCCTCTCTAAAATACTAATTTTCCACACTAGCAGCTGAAGTCATGTTTATAATTCTTTGATCAAGTGTTTGCTGATAAGAATTTAGTGTTGTGAAAGCATCTTCACAAATGATGATTTCTGAGTAGAACACATGTTCCTTCCTTCAAAGGAGTCTGCCTTTTTCCTCACAGATGTGACTGTATGAAAGGGTTATTTGAACTTGTGTGTGCTGTCTTCCTATAAAAGACTATAGTTCTTTCCAACATGAAAATAAGCTCTCCCACAGAGACTGCCTAGAAAGAAGGAGATTCCCAATCTGCCTTATGAATTGGAGAAACACTTTGGGGATTACAGACCAAAAGAGCCATTCTGCCTTAGCTTCAGTGATGGGTAGGGAGGCAGTCTGTCAACAGTCCATAATCCTCAAAAAAGCAGATGAGCTTTCCATGTTGCTGGAGAAGCACTGGGGGACATCAGGTTCAGTATCCGTGGGACCAAAGGGCAGCTGGCTGGCAGGAGTGATGACAAAATTGAGCTTCTCATGAGGCTCAATTAAGAGAAGTTAAGCTTTTAAATTTGTGACGGTAATCAGGAATTTCATAAGACAGGTGAGAAAGGTGGACCTGCTACCCATCACCATCCTAGCCCTTCGTGTGCATATTTTCTACTACTTTGTTTCATTAAAAAAAAAAAAACCCACTTTTTCCTCATTTAAAGCAATTTTATGAAAACAAATTTTACTTATGGGGCTTATTAAATGCTAAATAATCATAATTTCAAAATTCTGTTTTTGTAAGGAAGATAAGAGCAATCTCATGAGTAAGTCTCAGCTTAAATTACTGTCTCATCTCATTGATATCTTAAGTTGAAATGTTCTTCATGTTCTTTTTTTTCCCCCCTCATCTTCCGCACCCAAATCTTATTTTTCTAGTGCCCTGGATGGGAAATCATCATTTCTACCTATGTAGACAAATATCTGCTATAAGAAACAGGCTTTTTAGATAGTTCTTTTAGGTAAATGTTTGTTATTATATTGTCTTCCCTGTAGAGTACTGTATTCTTTTTTAACTCCATCAAGAGAAAATAACAGATAGCTAAAAGCACAGTCTTCTCTCCCCTGCTTCTCCTCCTTTCCTTTTGCCCCAACTGTGCAGATCTGTGGTAATTCTCATATTATCAGCCTGAGAAAATAAATATTGAGGAAGCAACTGGGAATATAGTAGAGGCATCAACTCAAAAGCATATTTGTGTTTTAGAAATAAGAACACGTAAGTAATTTTATCATTTGTACCTACACTTATGTGTGTGTTTCTGCAGCGAAGCTATTCAAGAAATACCATACTTTGACTCTCTTTTATGTCTCTTATGAGTTTTTGGCTTGAAAATGCCAAAAAATCAAACCAGAACGCTGTGGATATATATGTGTGTGTGTGTATGTATGTATAGTTATCATTTTATTTTGTAATTTGCTGTTCCTTCTAGATGTTCTTTGTGCTCTTGCCCACAATCAGCATTCTGCTGCTCCATTTTTTCTCCTATTTCCTCCAAAATGTAATATCCTGTCTTTCTCTTCTGCCACAACCACAGGAGTATCAAGCTCAGGTAGAAGAAATGAGGCTGATGATGAATCAATTAGAAGAGGATCTCATTTCGGCTCGCAGGCGTAGTGATCTTTATGAATCGGAGTTGAGAGAGTCCCGGCTGGCAGCTGAAGAATTCAAACGTAAAGCTGCTGAAAGTCACAACAAACTGCAAAAGGTAGTTTAGGCTTCATGGGAGAGGGAGCTTATGTTGGATTTCTAGCACAGGTTTTGTGTGAGTACTCTGAAGGTGACTGGGTTGTACAACTCATGCAAAGTGTCTCTAATTCATACACTCCAAACGACCTGATCTGTATTTTGAGGAACTGTTTGTGTCCCAGCTGCATAGGGTGGTGGTTGAATAGAAGTGCAGCATACTAAAACTTTTCCTGAAAGTTATGTATTTTATATTTAAGTTACAGGCTAAAGATCAAGGAAAAACTGATGCAGGAGAGTTATACTCTAAGCTGGAGAAGGTATGTGATTTTAATGTTCTCAAGCCTGCTTCCAATAATTTTGTATTATGGGAAGATACCAAGAGTGGCTTTGGCTATTCAGTGGCATGCGCATTCTGACATCCTTTTTTGAGTGGGGGATTCTGTGGGATTCACTGCTCTTTTGGATTTTATTTGAAGTCCTTTATGACCATCCTGTTCACAGTGGTTGTGTTCAGAGGCTGGTCATGGGCTGAGCATAGTATGTCATTTGTGTTTGAAGTTAGGTTGGTGATGCACAACAGATTTCTTGATGAATAGAGAAGAGCAAATCAAACCCAAAAAGAATTCTGTGAATTTCACTGTCACACTGGGAAGTCTGTTTAGTGACCAAAGCATGAAAAGCTGGAAAAATGGGAGCAGATTTGCACAGGAATATTTTTTGTGGGTTGGAATTTTTAGGGAGAAACAAAGATTATGAAAAGTGAGTTAAATAAATTATACAGAATTCTTTTTCCATTTGGGTTTTGTTGTTCTCTTTCCCTTTTTCCATTGAACTGTAGATCAATACAGAGCAGCAGGCCAAAATCCAGGAGCTGCAGGAGAAGCTGACAAAGGTAATGCCTGAGTGGCGAAAATGAATTTTCCACGAGATTTTCCAGTGAAATCTTAATACAGGGGCGGGATGCACTTTGTTTCGTACTCAAAAATAGAATTAGTCATAGCATGGGGGATGATGGGGAAAAGGGGGTGGGAGCTGGTATCTGAAATCATTGGTGTTCTCAATATGCTTTTCTCCTCTTGAGACGTGTCAACAGTGTTTATTTTTACAAATGAAGCTGAGTCAGAACTGGAGTAGTGTAGAGACACTCTTATTTGAAGGGCCAGTTTAGATACACTGTGTGCAACACATTGATCTCTTCTGAAGACCAGGGCTTTTAAGATCACTGTTAAAATCTATATTTGACTCAGGTTAGTCTCCCATTATACTGTTTTAATTGCAGAATCACTTTCCAATTCAGTTACTCAGAGTAAGTAAGTTGAACAGTAAGAGTTCAAAACAGGAATAAATAACTTTAGCAAAGTAAGCAGAAGGAAGTCCATAATATCTCATGTTTGTGATTGTGGTTAGTCTGTCACTTAAGAAGCCACTTTAGGAACAGTATGGGTTCTGGATGACACAATTCTCTTGGGATCTTTTAGCAGAAAAGGAGGAGCTTGTTGTATTCAAGTGAAAGAGCTTTTCAAAACTTGGCCCCCTACTAAAGAAGGCTTTTGTAAGAATTACCCATCTGCAATATATATAAGAAAGTCTGACTATATAGAAATGATACTTCTGGTATTCTAAAAAGTACTCTTTTACTTTTTTCCTCCCACTTTTCCTTAATTCTAATAAATTATTTGTTGGTGAATCTAGTGTTTTAGCAATTCTAGTTTTGCAAGCTCTTTTCAGGCACTTAAGCTGAATTTGGGGCTAGAGTTTACCACCAGTGCTTAAAGACAACTAGAAACTTCTTAGATACAGAAGACAAACATGTAATTCTCTGTGTTCCCAAGTATCTGTCTAACAGGAATGAATCATCTACCATGAGTTAGAATTTGGATTCCCATGGTAGTTACAGGTTGCCTTAATTTTAGACTGTTAGACCAAAGTTCAGCAGCAGTTTTATTTGGGATCTTGAGCATCTTGAGGTTATGATCTTTTCATGCTGCAAGTTTTTTCTGCGTATTTTTCTTACAAGACTTTTTTCCTCTGGCTGTTTTTCAGGCTGTGAAAGCTAGCTCTGAAGCAACTGAACTTCTTCAGAATATCCGTCAAGCAAAAGAAAGAGCTGAGAAAGAATTGGAGAAACTGCAGAATCGGGAAGATTCCAATGAAAGCATCAAGAAGAAATTGCTTGAAGCAGAAGTGAGTGAAGAATGTACATCTAGAGTAAACTAGTTATGGGAATGTGTTTAGTTTTGGGAACCCTCAGCTAAGATAACTGAATTCCTGCATATTGTATTCCTGTAGCAGCTCTTGGTAGGAAAGTGAGGTTAGACATTAATCCATTTTTACTTAAAAATACATTTCTCTTAAGAAAACTCAGGCTAATTTTATTTTCAGTGAGGACTCACTATGGACATGTGATTAGGGTAGGGGATTTGACGCATGAGGAGAATTTCAGTTTTAAAAGACAGTCACATACTGATTGCTTCAGCTGACTTTTTCCAGATGCTGCTTATTGCTGTACGATAATCCAAAGTTGGTTAGCTTAAATGGCAATTAATAATTGCTCTGCAGGAACGGCGCCATTCTCTGGAGAATCAAGTGAAGAGGTTAGAGACCGTGGAGAGAAGAGAAAACCGTCTTAAGGAAGATATTCAGACTAAATCCCAACAGATTCAACAGATGGCAGAAAAAATTCTGGTGAGCAGAGGTGAAAAATGAAAGATAAAGGGTAAGAGTTTGTAAGAAAGGGATAGGAAAGGAACGGAAGACAGAATTGCATAGAATAAGGTGAAATTACTGAAGAAATGAATTATTTTCATGTACCACTCATACTGGAAATAGCTTGAGTGCTCAAGGTACAGTGTTCCTGCACCTGTAATCTTACAACTACTTTAAAATGCTACTTGCCTCAGTGGCAGCGCTTTTAAGCCAAGTTAGTGTTATTGAAATTAATTACCTAATGTTTGTTTCAGACATAAAACATTCTCCATACAAGATTCTACAACAATAAAAGCGTTGATATTTAGCTTTTAAACTAAATTGCAAAGGAATTTAGAGGTCAGGTGTACTTGAAATGTTTACATTTTGTAGCAGAGTGAAATTAGTCATCTAAACTGTTCTTCTCTGAAGATAATATTTGTCAGAGATCCATTTTCACCCACATACCTTCTCTGTTGACAATTTCTTGTTTCTCCTCTTGTTAAACCTATTCAGTCTGTAGAGTTAGTTTGTATGTTAGTTTGTATGTTACAGTGAACTAAGCAGATGATGCTTCGAATATCTTTACTTCCCCGGGACAGGAAGTATGAACTTACAGTCAAGTAATTAAATTGTGTTTCTCATGTATTCTCTGTGCTCTTCATGCCCTTTCAGTGCACTTTTCTCCAGTCAACTGCAAAGGTGTCTGTTCACAGGGGAAAGAGATCTTTTAAATTTTACTGTATTGCCAGACTCCAGTCTTGGGTCATGCAAGCCAATATATTTGTCTTCTGGGGAACTGCACCTCTAAAGAGGCTGTTCAAGAAGATGACTTGTAGATAAGAGTTATTATGTTCCATTGCATCAGCAATGCTTTGTTAGAATGCTTTTGATGATTTCGTAAAGTGGATACATTAAAAAGTATAGAAGGAAAAAGATGTTCACTGAAGGTGTGAAGACATGGCAGACCTGATGATAACGTATTATACAAACTTAATTTTCATAGACAAAAATTGTTAATATTTTACAATAGGAGCCTTGTCAGTTGTATCTACTCTTTACTTTGGGATGTAAGGATAAATAAAGTTAGATAAAAATATAGTCATAAAAAAGAATAGATCTTTGTCGCTTCTTGTTTTTGCTTTGTCTCTTCAGTGCTTGCTGCCAGGACAGCTAATGTTTTGAACATGTTAGGATACATAAAAAGGTCAAAAAGATAATTCTTTTCATTGAACAAATACCGAGTACAGCTGAGTCTGAGGAAGGCCAAATGGGAACGTGTAAATAATTGTAATTTGGAGTCAACAGATAACCTATATTTGTTCTGAATATTAGCTGCCTATATAGACTTTAGGGCCAGAACATTGGAAGACTCTCTCAAAAAAGATAGGATTTGTCTTTCAGAGTGCTCCCTCCTTCAAATTGTTTTGATAACATGAATGCATGGTAAGAGGGAGACTATGGCTTTGCTGGGCACAGAGCCAGCTTTGTATTTAGGAAGAGTGTAAAACTTTGAATTGTTTCATAAACCTCTTGTGTATATTTGGGCATTGTAGCTTTGCTTTGATTACTTTCTCGGTGAAGGAAAAGCTGGAAGGGAATGCAGAAATATCTACTAATTGTTTTACTCCATGGGATATGTTTTGCAGTTTTTATAGATAATTTCCAAGACAGTTCTGGCAGAAAACTGGGGAAACAGAAAGCTATTTTATAGAAGTGGGCAAACAGGAATTGAAGAAAAAATGCTGTGAAGTCTTTTCTAGTCCATTACAGCTCCAATTTGGAGAGCATGGAGTAATGTTTTTTAATTTTTCTCCTCCACTTCTTCTCCCCTTCTTTCCTTAAGCTGGTTTCTTTAAATACTTGACTTTTTGTGGTATAAAAGAACAGAAAGGACAGCAAAGAACATGAAAGAAAATAGGCTAGCTAAGAGTTTTTTGTGTTAGAATCTCTCAGGAATAGCAATATAGCAATACACTTATTCTAGGAGTTTTTTTTTTCTTTTTATAATGTAAGATGATGATGAATGATGGCTGAATTGCTTTTGAGAGATCACTTAATTCTGCAGCATGATGCTGCTTGGGTCTGGTCTTTGTTATTTCTATCCAAAGTCTCCTAAGGCCTTGGAGGAGATGGGGAAGAAGGAATGAAAGCATAGGAGCGAGGATACCTTTTTTTATGTTTTTGATGGAAAAGCTAAAAGCAGATTGAGGTAGAACTTAGAAGAAATATTTGAGATCTGATAGTACCTGAGAAGACCTGCTGAACTGCCTAGAGCAAACTGAATAAAAACTAAGAAGCAAGTTAGAGAAGTTACTTATTACTACTTGAAAGTGTAGATGATTACTATGATGGTAATAATGACTGAAAGGTAGTGCTAGATAGAAAACTGTGTAGTAAGTGAGAAGCGTAACGGTAAAATCTTACTTTAAGCCCACACGGACTGTAAAGTGCCACTTCAGACACTGGTAAAGCTTCTTCTGCACTATGAGCAGTCTGATGCTGGTAGCTTTGAAGCTGCTGTGCTGATCTGGTTGTCTGATTCACTGCCAGGACCTAAAATGTGTGGGCTTCTGGAGGAGGTAAATTGTCCCTTTCGTTGCTGGGAGACATATTTCAATTGCAAAAAGCAGCAATCTCCCCTCCGTGCAAAGTGTCGGGTAATAGGCACTGTGGATGACCTACTTCTGGTGAACTTCCTACTTGATTTTTACCTCTGGAAAAAAAAAAGAGGTTTATTGCAATTACTGCAGCAAAGAAGTCTTTGTATGTTCGCAAGAAGTGTAAGGTCAGAAGAGAGTAGGAAGTGTGAGAAGTAGAAATATCAGGGAATTTTCCTGAACTGTGCAGTCTTAAAGGCAGACAGGAGACCTGGTGGCATCCCCAACCTTGAACTTGTCTAAACAATAGTCAGCCAGCTGGTAGTGAGCTATAGATGTGGACCTGTCTGTTGTTTTAAAGAACTTAGTGGAATGGCAAATATGGCAAAGTTCTAGACTCGAGAGATGTCCTCTTGAAAGATGTTAGAGTTATATTCTCAATAATATATTCAGACAACAGAGCATTCCTCTTACCAAAATAGCTAAGTTCTGAAATGCAGAATTCTTTAAGTCTGTAGTGTGCTCAGCTCAAACTATCCATGTGAGATGAAGTAGATAAAAACATTCTGGTACCATCAACCATATATATTACTTCCTGCGCTTTCTACCTTCAAAGCAATTCATTAATGGTTATCCGGACAACATTCATCTGAGGACTACAATAAAGTTAAGTGCTAATGTTATTCTGTGAATGTAGAAAGAAAAGTACAGAGAGCAAGATCCCCTTTATTGAGATCTGTGCAAGAGCTTGTGAAAAATGCTTGAACTTCCTGCACTGACCCTGCAGCTATGAATTCTTTATAACTGCTTCTTGTCACAAATCATCCTTGGCCCATCTTTGGGAATGTTTTATCAGAAAACAAATGTTCTGGATGTGGAGGTGAATACTGCCAAAACCAAAGATTTGTCTTTGCAGTTGTAGAGTAGATGGGTCAGTAGCAATAAGCGAGGCTTAAAGCTGATGATGTGCAGCTTTCATAATACTTTTTCACAATGACAGCCATCGTCTGGAGATTTTATAGTATGAAATCTTAAAATATGAGGATGAATGAACATTTGATATGTGTGCAATGCACGTACAAAGAACTGCCTGTTTCCTTGCATGTCTGAATATGAATCCCTGCTGTCTTTAGGAGCTGGAAGAAAAGCATCGTGAGGCTCAGATCGCAGCACAACATCTGGAGTTGCAGCTGAAACAGAAGGAGCAATTCTATGAGGAAAAACTCAAAGTAAAAATACCTTTTTATCACTTTCTTACGAATTTTTGTAGGTAGAATGCGCTCAGGGAAAAACAGTTGCCTTTAGGCTCTCTTTGCGTTGTCTTCTGAGTTGCCTTCTTGCTTCACCACTCCTGAAGTATGTTATTCAGAATTTTGTTTTTTTTACTGTAATGTATGCCATTTTACCTATTGGTTGTTTAACACTGTGTTGAAGCAGGTGTCATTGGAACTCAGAACTATAAGAGTTCAGCTGTTAATTTTAACTTGACTGCTGCTAACTAAATACTTCCTACTTAACACTGTTGGTTTTCACATCTTGAAAAGACTTTCAGTTCCTACCATTGATTTCTATAATTTATTTAAGACAATTCGCACAGCCTACCTGAAAGTTTTAAATTCAGCAATTACTACAGCATTTCTGAAACTTCATTCTCTTGGAGCTGTAACATCTGCCAAGAAGCAGCATAAAACACCCACTCTGTTTTTGTCTTTTCCAGGGTAGCATAAGACTAACAAACAGTTAGA
>JAVCKT010027106.1:5817-21703 GCA_032273925.1 Rhynchotus rufescens | reverse complement strand
GGGGGAACGGTGCGGGTGGCAGCGCCCTCCCGCTCCACCTGCATGGAGAGATTCAGTCCCAGCGCCGGCTCCGAGGGCCCCGCAGCCTGCTCATCTCACCAATCAATTTTTACGGCTGGAGAGGATAATAATGGTAATATCAGTATAAAAAAAAACCCCGCAATGACCCATAACAGTAACATATTACGGCGCCTTTTAAATAACGGTGCTGGCTGCGCGTCCTTTGTTCCTGGGCGGCAGCGAGCGGAGGCGCCGGGTGAAGCCCACGTGCCCGATGCCACTTGTCCCCGCTGGGCTGGGCATGGGGCACGGGGCACGGCGGGCAGCGCCGTCACCTCCTGCCCAGCCAGCGGGCATCTCCCCGGCTCGGGCATTTGCAGGGGGGACTGAGAGAGACGGCACTTTGCTGGGCTGCAGGGAAGCAAATGTAGGCGGCAGCTGCTCTCCTGGCACGACACCACTTTGAAGCCTCTGGCGCTCTGCATCGGCATAAAAATGCCTTAAAAATATTTGATTTCCAAACTGCATTTCCAAACACAGCAAGGCTGCCTTGTGGCTTCACACAACAGCCCTGGGGGCCGGTCTGCAGCGCTGAGCACTGCACCAGCACCGAGCACCAGCACCAGTACCGAGCACCAGCACCAGCACCAAGCAGCATTCCCGGCCCTCCTGCTGAGCAGCTCCTTCTGGGAAGGAATGTAAGTGTACCATGGACATGCCATGCACACACACACGCACACACGTGCACACACAAATGCACATGCGCAAACACATACATACACACATGTGCGCACACATGCACACACATGCATGCACACATGTGCATGTACACACACACTTTTCCCTGATTCCCACTTTTCCCTAATTCTCACAAACTCAGCCCCACGGCTGGTGCTGCCCCAGCTGCTCCGGTTCCGGGGCTTTGGGGACCGCTTGGCTCCAAGCAGATAATAAAGCAGGAGTGGGAGGGTGGCGTTAACGTGGCACCGAGCACTGAGCCCGCGGGCACAGCCCCAAACATGCCCCAGTTCTGCACAGAAAGATCTTACTCCAAAAATCTCTTATGCAAAAAAAAAAAAGAAGTGAGAAGGGGGAAAAAAAGAGTTCCTTTTATTTATGTATTTCTTCTCACAGGATTGTATGCGAGGAAGAGAAGTGTTTATTTTAATCAAAAGCGGAATATTTAAACAGCTGAAATGGGTTTATTTTTCATGCTAAAAAGGGACATTTTGCAAATACCCTGTGAAACAACAACAACAAAAAAACCCAACCCCAAATGCCTTGATCACAAAATAAATTATTTAGCTCTTATATAAACCCCGGCATGAAACGACAAACATTTTTTGTCACTTTTGCACGGCCCTGATTACCGTGCATTACGCTTTCCAACAGCTTTTCCCAGCATCATCACTAATGGATTTTATAACATGCTTTATAACAGGTTATTAAGGAATATGGCTATAGCTGGTAATCGCTGCATAATATGAATAAAGCATTTAAGAAACGGCCCCTTCATTTAAACTGTTAACTGGGAAAAGCGCCGCGTTAGAGAGACGGGAAGCGCGAGGGCGGCTGGGGAGGCCTCCACTTCCAGCCCTAAAATCCGGCCTCTGCTCCGCGCTTTTTCCTCCTTTTTTATTGCTTTTTCCTTCAATAAAATCCCTTCTTGTCGCTCCTCCTCAAAGCAGCCCTGGCCACGGCGCCCACAAGAAGCGAATCCCGTCCGACTCTTTCCCCTTCCATCCGCGGTTATTTATTTTATACGGCGGTATCAAATTTTAGCAAATATTTCAGGGCATTTTTAGTCAAGTTGTCGCGTGCCCTCGTGTCCCCTGCGCCCCATCGTGCCGGAGGCGACGCTGGTGCCACTGAAGTCAACGGCAAAATTCCCCTTGGCGCAGAACGGAGCTCCCCGGGGGCGCAGGGACGATACCGCAAATAACGCCCTGGGTTTTAGACCTTACCTATTATATTATATACTATATATTATAATTATAGAAAATCATCGTCTGCGGAGAGAGGAGAGGGAAAGGGTGCGCGGGGAGGCAAAGAATTCAAGCAACACTGCAGCTCGCCAGGGGTTTTTAACATATACATGTATGTATGTATATATGTATACACACAGAGACGTGCAAGATCCTGGATAGGTTTTGCAGCCCCGCTCCGGCGACGAGCCCGGCTGCCGCGTTCCCGTGCCGGTCCCGGCGCCGCAAGCAGGTGGCAGTGGCGCCATTCCCGGGCCAGGCTGGGCGCTGGGAAGCGCCGGCGCCGGCGGGAGCGCAGGCGAATCGCAGCGCCCAGCGGTAACTTCTCCCCTCTATCAGATCACTGCCAGCAGCTAATAAAGGAGCAGTCTGCGGGGACGCCAGATAGAAGCAATACCCTAATAAAGAGAGGCAACGAAAGGAAATGAGATCTGCCCGGTTTTTATACCGTCCCGATAAACGGATGGATCAGAAGCTTTGGAGAATTGTTATCTGGAGAGTTGCTTCTTAAGGGATTGCAAGCGGTGCCAGGCCCGGCCCCGGGCAGCTCCAGGTGCCTCCGCTCCTAACTGCGCCTTGAGGCTTGCAAAAAGGGCCCATTTCCCCCCGGAAAACGATTCATTGGTGGAAACCCCTCTGAAAAAGTCCTCCAGGCTCTTGCTCTTACGTTGCAACGTAATTAATACCAACGGAATTAAGCAGTGCGGGCTGAGTGGGATGTTATTAACCAACGCACACGCGCGAGCGCGCGGCCTCCCCCTTGCAGCCAAACGCGGCGTTTTCAACATTTGCCGGCAGCTGACAACAATAAATCCTCGGGAATTTGCCTCCCAAGGTCAGCGAGTGCGGGGCCGCGTGTATATGATTTTCCAGTTTACCTGCTAAGGAGAGAGAGGGGTCAGTCAATTATCCTCCCAATTCAGCCTAATTGAAGGGGCTGGTGGCCGTGGGGCTGCGCGCGGCCGCCCGGACCACATCGATCCGTCAGGGCAGACAGCAGCAGGCGGGTAAATGCACCGACGGAGGGGCAGGACGGAGCCCACGGCATGGGGAGCACAAGCGCTAACGGGGGATAACGGAGCCGCCGCTATCAGGGACACAGCTCCCCTCGGGTCTTTAATGAGTGGAATTCTTTATTTTGGTCTTTAGTGGGTGGAAGCTGCGGCTGACGGGGCGGCGCGGCGGGAGCCCGGCCGGCTCATCGCGTCTCCGCGTCGGGAAACGGGCGGCACGAGGGGCCGCTTTGGCGCCAAGGCGCTCGCGTTCCTCCGGAGCGGGACAACTTGCAGGATTTGCCAAATGGGCCAGGAATGACAGCTTGATGTCTCAGAGAAAAACGGGTTCGCGCTGTGGATCTGTGGGAGCAGCCGAAGCGGCGGCGCGGGATTACGCAGCGTTTGCTCTCGCACGCCGCTGTTCCGCACAGGCTTCAGGGTCTGCATCGGAGGAGGCTCCAGGGCCTCAATCCCGCTCCGCAGCCAGGGAACGCCAGGCAGAGCCATTTGCCTAAAGTGACTCTGTGGAGACCTGGATCCAACTGCTCCGGCAACTGCTCCAGAGCCCGGAGCAGGGGGCTGAGGAG
Source organism: Rhynchotus rufescens (assembly GCA_032273925.1). Lineage (NCBI taxonomy): Eukaryota > Metazoa > Chordata > Aves > Tinamiformes > Tinamidae > Rhynchotus > Rhynchotus rufescens. The sequence continues at coordinate 18,136 of JAVCKT010027106.1, read as the reverse complement.
CGGCAGAGGGGCCGGGCGCTCGGGGCAGCACGGGGCCCTGCCCGGCTCCGGGCTCCTCCGTGTCCAGAGCACAGGGAAGTGGGGCAGGAAGGGCAGGAAGCTGCTGCCCGGCTCCACGTGCCCACCCTCAGGAATGCGAGACCGGCTCCGGGTGCCAGGGCGGGCGCAGGGACCCGAGCGAGGGCTGACACCGAAACGGAGAGGGACAACATTGGATCCACGGGGCAGCCGGAGCCCCGGCAAGCCCAGCACGTCCCGGGATTTCACGGACACTTTCTGTTCACACAGCTCTTTGCAAAGACATTTTCAGTGCACAGGAAGTTCCACGGGAAAGGAGACAGGCGCCAGAGGGGAGCAGCTCCTGCCCTTGCCTCTCCGGGGCCTCCTTCCATGTAATCCCGCTGCAGTCGCTCATTCCATTTCCATCACAACTGATGCAACGCGGTTTACAACAAGAGGTCACGCTACATCCCAACCCATTTTGTAATTAAGCGCAGATTTTAAGGAATCAATCGGGCGCAGCGAGGAAGTCCCAGTTTACCTGCAGCCGAAGACGAAGCGCGGAAATAGCTGCAGGAGCCCGGGCACCCAAATCCGAGGGAGGCTCCCGCCCGCCCCGGGCACCGCTCCGTCCCCCGCGGGATGAGGAACCCCAGGGAGCCGCGGGGGGTCCTCTGGGGCCGCAAGCTGGGAAAGGGGGTGCCCGGGAAGGCGGCAGCGCCCGGCGTCGCTGCTCCCTTTGCACCAACAGCATTCCGAAATAAATGGCCAGGAAACAAAACTGCATCCTCCAAGGGAGGCAAAACAGCCCCTCGGGATTCCCGGCATGGAGGAGGCTCCCTCAGAGAAACCCCAACTTTCACAAACTGAAAGGGAGCTCCAGTTGCCCCGGCTGCAATGCGTCAAAACTCGGGATTAACCTCGGGGGCTCTCAGGGGTCTCCTGGTCTTGAGGGTTGATGATGAAAAAAATCCAGGTAAAGACTCCCCCAAACCAATCCCTGGAAACAGGAATCATTTTGCAGCACGGGCCCATGGCTGTGCAGCTCCAACTGGAAGTTAACTGGATTGAGCTAATCCGAACGCCCAACAACTGCATCTGTTTAATCTGAACACCCAAGAACCGGATTGATTTAATGCAGAGCGGGGCGTACAGGCGACACAGGGCAGAGGGGACGGGGACGGGGCAAATAAACTGCCCTTTCCTGAAATAACTGCACTTTCATGAGAGCGGCTGTGACCCAGAGTCACTTGGTCACATGCAGCCGGTGCCCATTACCAAATCAATAAGCATTAAATCAACCTCATTTTCTACTATTTAAATTAACTATAACTGTTTTAATTGCAGATTCATAGCCTGCAAACTGCTTATTACGCTTTACATTATAGCTGGGATTTGCTTGCACGTTACAGACCATTGAGAGCAGCCTGGAGCCGGGACCGCGGAGCCGGAGCGGGAAGGGGAATGCGGGCCCGGGAACTCGGGAGCCATTTAAACTTCTCCTGCTTTTTTAATCTTTGCCTTTCCCCAGGAAATCATTCCTTTAGGCTTTGCCTTTTCCATCCTGGCTGGCGCAGGACGTGGCTTTGGCTGCTGCTGCTTCTCCCGCTCTCGGCCCGGCACGAGGAGCAGCCTGCAGGCCCCGGGAGCCGGGCAATTCCCTAGGGATGGCGGCCCCGGCACCGGGCGCCGGTCACGGCATCAGGGCAAGATCCCGAGCCTCGGTGTCCGAGTGCTGCCCTGCGCGGCCGCTCCGGGATCGCGCTCCGGTCTCCGGGGTCCGAGCGGGGAACATAATTGGGGGCTGGCAGTGTTCCTGTGCGCACAGCTGGCTCCCTAACAGGAATTCTGCCCGCATGCTGCGGCTAAGCCGGGACTACTGGAACATCTAATTTCAGCACAGCAAGAATTAGCTCATCCATAAATGACAGCAGGCCTGCAGCTCCTCTGTCCTCCTGAATGCCCAAAGCACAGATTAGTGATAAAAATATCTGCTTTCCTAGATGCTAGACTCGATAATAAGCTTGTGAATTCCCCCGGATGGGTTTCTTAACAGTCCCCTTTACTCAAGGAGCTGCCCTTGCCGTGGATTTGGGCTTCCAAGGGTTCCCGAGCGGAGCGGCCGGCGCCAGGGCCATCCTCCCCATCCGAGCGCTTCCCGAGCGGCCCATCCGGAGGGCCGGAATCCCAGGATCCCAGAACAGTTGAGGTTGGCAGGGACCTCCAGGGCACCCCCAGTGCAGCCCCTGCTCCATAGGAACACCCAGGGCACGGGGCACCCGGGCGCATCCCGGCGGCTTGGGGAGGTCTCCAGAGCAGGAGCCTCCGCAGCCTCCCTGGGCAGCCTGGGCCAGGGCTCGGGCACCCTCAGCCCAAACAAGTTCCTCCTCGCATGGACATGGAAAAGAAAAGATGGAAAGGTCTGTTTGGATTTTCAAAATACAGCAGCGCGTCCCTTTCGCAGTGGGAAAAGAGAGCGTTTAGGGCCGGTAAAGATTTATTTTAATGGAAAAAAAAAGTTATGGAGTTTAAGGGAAAAGAACAGGCAAAGCAGGACCAGCAAGACGGGCTCTAAGACAACAACCTGGGGTAATCTCTGTCCTCCCTATTCCCCCAGCACATTTCCTTGCAGGAATTGAGCTTATTTGAAAGGGGGTTAAATGTGGCTGAGTTTGGCCAGCAGGTCCCCAAACGAAGAGCGCGGGCAGCAGCGCCGGGCGCCGGCGGGAGCTTCCCTTGCTCGGGCACGGCGCAGGAAGGAGCCGTGTGAGGATCCGCAGCTGCTTGGATGTCTAACAGCGTCACCGGGCACCTCTCAGCGCCACACAGATAGACACACGTTTGCTCTGGATTTTCCACAGAGCTTCCATAAAGGAAGCCGCGGTGCCAGGACGGAGCGTGCGCCGCCACGGAGCCGTTCGGCTGCACCGGGAATCACCGGGAACCGCTTCCCCGTCCCTGCACGCGCCTTGGGCACCACAATGTACCCGTGTGCGGCACCAGTCCCGTCCGTGGGGCTCCCAACGGGCCGTGGCGGTGCCGGGCTGCAGCCGGGACCCGCTCTGCGCCGCCACGTGCCCACGGTGGCACAAGGCCGTGGCAGCTTCCCGGCCCCGCGGGTTGGGAGCAGACCCGTCCCTGCACGCGGGCAACTCAAAGCAGCCCGTTTCTCCTTGGCAAGCACTGCGGCTCCGAGCAGCTACTTGGAATGTGTTTATTCAGAGGGAGCTGCCTGGCCTTTTATAGAGGGGCAGCTCTGCACGCTCTGCAGCCACGGGAGAGCGCAGCAACGGCAAGCACAGCCCGGCGTCCTGCTCACTCCAGCACGGGAAAGCTGGAGCCTCTCTGGAAAACGCTGCCACAGATTCATCGGAGTTGCTAGATTTAATTCAAATTATTCTATTTAATTAATGCGACAGGGCTGCCGCCCCGCAGCGTGACAGAAACGGCAATATCAGGTATCGCTGCACAAAAGGACCGTTCATCTCCAGAGTCCTTCAAATGTCTTATAAAAACTCCAATATATAAATAATAGCGGCGTGGAAGCCGAGTCCCTGCAGAGACCAGGGCCCCTCACACGGGGGTTTATGTTTCTGCTGCCGATGCTCAGAGGAGATTGTATTTGAAAGAGAAGATAACGCAGCTCATTTGGCAGGCGGGCACAGAGGCATACGGATCATTTTGCACAAGCAGAAGTCGTCGCTAGAGCAGACGCCGAGCTCAGATCCTCCTCCAGGCCCCGTCCGTGGCCACAGTCACAGAATGTCCCTTTCCTGGGCCCTCGGGCACCTCCAAAAATAATTGGAGGTGAGAAAAACACAGCGGCAGCTTTTAAACGTATACATAAAATATTAAAAAAAAGATGAATTATATATGTGTTGATATATGTGTATACAACGCCCAGAGATGCCTCGATTTATATGACACGCTTTCCTGAGAGCAGAAGAACTGCAGGCGGCGGCAGAGCCGCGGCCCTGCGCCGGCGACTCCTCGTGACAGGGAGCACAGGGGCCCCGGGCACCGCGGAAGAATTATTACGGAACATGATTATTGCGCTGGAATTAAGAGCGGTTCCCCCGCCCCGAGCAGGTGTCGTCAGAGCGAAGCGGGCGAGGAACGCGCACGGTGAAGGCGCTCGAGGGGCTGATGCGCACAACCGCTTTGGAGGGGATTGAAAATAAAGGAAATGGTTCGAGGATTCTGCAATGAAAGGTTAAACAAATAAAAATTAAAAAAAACATGGTTTGAATAATTGCTCTGTCTCAGTTTTGGGAGCTTTAAAAAAGAAACCCGGTTTCTTCTGCAACTCTTGAGCGCCTTGCTCAAGAGCTCACTGTTCCTGAGCTGAGGCTTTAGAAAGACAATCCCCATTCAACAAGCACTTACACACACGGTTAAGCCCTGCTGCCTTAATTCTTAAATGAGGCCCGTTTCCAGCATGTGCTTCAATGTTTTGCTGGGATGGAGGCCGCAGGGTTTGCAGCTCGGAGCGGCTCCGCGCAATGAACACGTGCAACGAGCAGCTAAGAATAAGGAAGGAAAACCCAAAACTCTCCAACAGGGGCAAGTTACGGAGGACGGAACGCGGGAATGAGGCCTACGAATGCGGAGCTTTTCCTTGCAAGGATGTTTGTGCAAGGAAATGACTTCACACTGCTGCTCGTTTCTGCCTCCTACGTCCTCGGCCTGAGCTGGCGCTGGCCTCCGTTTGCTCCGAGCCTCCGTTTGCTCTGAGCCTCCGTTTGCTCCATCCTCGGGGAACAAGCAGAGGCCAGACTCAAAATGCTGTCGTCTTCATGCTTGACTTAATACAAAAGAATATTAAAAATATTTACCATTAAAAAATATTAACCAGCAATGGCCTCTATCCATAATGAGAGCAAGGAGAAAACAAGTGGGAATTCAAAGCCAAGCCCAAGCGCCTCTCGCCACGTCCTGCTGCCCAAGTTCCCCAATGCTCGAGGCAAAGGGGTGACGGAGCCTGGGCACCCGGCACGTCTGCACGTCGGGCACCGCAGGTGGCACTGAGGAGCTGGGTGCGGAGCTCAGGACACGCCTGGGAATCCTCCGCATTCGAGGGAAGGAGCCGGGAGAGCAGCTGGCTCCCGTCGGAGCTGCGGGGATGCACTTGGCCCCTCCAGCCCACGGCTGCAGTTCAACAAAGGCTCCTGCGATGCACAGTGGGAAAAGGAGCTGGAAGCGACGGAGACGTCCACGGCCTGAGCCCGGGGCGTCGCTTTCCCCGCGCGCGGCTGTTTTTTCCGGTCTGGCCGCTCCAGGAAGGCCGCGGCCGGGGCCGTATTTCAGCGCTGACAGCCCCTTGCACGGGGCGAACAATAGCGGGGCGCGGAGCTGGGAGCGCCGCGCGGCCGCCGGCCCCTTCCTGCCCTGCTCCCTGCGGAGCCCGCGGTGGGCAGGGACCTTCCCGGGAAGAGCTGGGCACATTCCAGGGAAGAGCTGCGAGATGGGAGCGGGGGGAAGCGAGCACAAGGCGCCGGCGCCCGGGATCGGCCGCGCCGGGGACGGCACGAGGGAGCCTCCGTGCGCGAGCCCCGCGCGGCTCCACGCGCCGCCTCCATCCGCACGGCAGCCCCGGTCCTGCCACGCGTGTCCCGGGATCCCGGAGCCGGCCGGAGCAGCGCGGCGCCCGGCGGGACGCCTCGCCACGAGCGGGATCGGCGGCTTCGCGGCACCGGGATGATCGTGCGGGAGCCCAAAGCAACCCCAAGGGGACAGTGGGGTGCAAGGAGGGAAAGCAAAGGAAAACCCTGCCCTGGCGGCTGCCTGCAGAGGCGGCGCGCGGGGAAAGGCCAGGAAAAGCCGGGAATGCTCAGACCTGCTGAAATAAAAGCCACGCAATAGCAAATCCTAGTGTAAATCCAGGGTTACTAATACTAGCAAGGGCCCGATTTTAAGTCTTTAAGTCCGATTTTAATGCAAGGGCTTGATTTTAAGCCTTGAAATTTTGGTGTTATTTTTTTTTTTATGCTAAGCGAAGGTTTTGAAGGTTCTTTCCTCTTCTTTTACTTTATTTATTTATTTATTTATTTATTGGTAAGGGAAGGAAGGAAGGAAGGGCCAAAGCTCTTTAGCTGAAAGGACTCTCGCAGCCTCCGTCACCAGAAATGTGCAAAACAAACCCCGGCAGCAGGGGATTCTCTGTCCCTATTCCCCATGTTTCCCAGCAGAGACAAAATCCAGGCTCCGCAAGTTTTCCCGGGAAGCATCGTGCAGCAAAGACTGCATTTTTTTTTTAATTAAAATATTGTTTCAATTAAAAAAAAAAATAAAAAAGAAAAAAAAGAAGGGAGACTAAGTGGCAAATAAACCTGAAAAACGTGGCTCCTTGGGAGCCTTCGAGGCCGTCCCCGAGCAGCAGCGCAGATCTGGCCGATAGCGGCAGCGACGGGGACTTGGGAGAGCACCTGAAAGAGCCTCCGACAGCCCCGTGTCAGAGGTGCTCGATGGCTGTTTACACCAAGTGCCATCTGGCTCCATAGATATAATAACAATTATTCCATCGAGGTATGCAGCCCCCTAAATCACATTAATATACGACGATTCCGCGCGTCTTATAGGGCTCGCTGTTCCCGCGCGCTCCCATTTAACCCGGGCAATGCACGGAAACAAGCCTGCCTCGTCATTAAGAATTGATTTTTTATTTATGTGGATGTCGCTGGCAATCCCATGATATCCCTTTGTAATTCTGGGCAACGGGGGCTGCCTCCCTGCGTTAATCTCGTTTTATGGCGTATCTTTAGAAATTTGCAGCATCTTGCTCCATTTGGATATTTATGGTGAGATTTGTGTCCTCGCGCACGGCTGCTGTTTTCCTTCCGAGATCTATTTCACACGGTGCTGGCGCGAAGTATCTAATATACTTCATTAGCTATATTACATCAGATAAGGGCTTTATTTCTTTAAATTATTTAACCTTGGTAGAGCCCACTGGGACCACATAAATTACAGCCCCACTAATGAAAATCATTAGTTAGGCTATTCAAAAAGACAACAGGAAAAGAATTAAATATTTTTTCAAATCAGCTTTTTTTTTTTTTTCTTTACGTTTCAAATCGCAGATATTTGATATTGCAGCACATCATCTGTTCGCTATCATCACGCCGATTAGGGCTCAGCACAGTTACATCCGACGCAGCCAGGCAGCGTTTTTGCGGAATATACGTGATTTTCCCTGCAGTTTCCGGAGCTCTCCTGAAAGCTCCTCTGCTGCCGAAGGACAGCAGACTGTTAACCTCCTTCTCGCCATCTACAACGCCAGAATTTAGCTCCTAATTACAGAAATAGAGGCCAAACCCCTGCGTGTCCTTCCTTCGGGCCACAGCGCGGCGGCCGGGGCCCTTCCCTCTCCTCCCGGGAAGATCCCGGTGCCGGAAGCCGGATCCGGCTCTGCCCAGGGCAGAGGGAAAAGGAGGGGGGAAGCGGAATTAAGTACACTTGCTTTAAGTTGTTATGTGAGCATTAAGTAATAAAAGCAGCACATTTAATTTAGACTCTCCCCCACTAAGTATCTCAGGGGGGACATCTTTAATAACACCTTCCCCCATCCATAGCACTATTACGGTAAACGTCGCCGCATCAATTCACGTCCGTCATTTTTCGCCTGTCTTTGCCCAGGCAGAACGGCGCTGCTCGAGCTCCACGCGCTTCCGAGGCTGGGAATTCTCGGCGATCCGCAGGAATGGAGGCTGCAGGAAGCGCCCCCCCCAGCCCTGTTCTCCTTAAGTAGTTAAGGGGGGAGCGAAGGCACCGCGGGACAGGGATGGGGGACGAGGAGCGGGCGCCCGGCAGCACCGCGGAGCCGGGAGCTTCCCAGCGCTCCGGAGCGGCCGAAAGCCGCGGCTAGACCCGAACACCCCCCAGGAGCGCCCCGAGCCCGGGACGGCCTCCCCGCGGCCGCCGCATTCGCGGCCTCCTCTGCGGAGGCTTCTCCCGGGCGCTGCCGTGACCCCGATAAACCCCCGGGTTTAAAACGGTGATTTAAAACCCCCGGTTCCCAGCTCCGAGACACGTAAAACGGGAAGGGAGCAGCAGCCAAAGGCGCGTTCGCTGCTTTAACGACTGCGCCTCACTTTGTTTCAATGGGCTTTTATTTCTTGGTCCTTTTTTTTTCGTCAAAGCTGGAAAACACGCGCGTTAATTTTCGCGTCGCGCCGCTAAGCCGCGAAGAGCCGGGGTTGGCGGGGCCGGCGCGGGCGGCCGGTGCAGCGTCGGCGCCGCCGCATTCCCGGCTCCGGCTGCCTTGGAGCGCGGCGGCTCCCCGCGCTGCATGCAAAGGAGCTGGGAGCCGGAGCGGCGGCGGCCCCGCGAGCAGGACGGCGCGCGGGCAAAGCTGCCGATCAATCATTTATAATTAACAAAAATCCGATTGGGGCTTTAAAGAGAGATCAATGTGTTGCGGGCTGAGTGGATGGCGCGGGTGTATTCACCTTCTCGTAACTCTGGAGCGAGCTGTCACACCTCCCGAATCACCATTTGTTTTGTTAACAAAGCTTCGGGGGGCGCCAGGCGCGCATTGAAATTTCATTAATCTAATGGAGTAAAGTCCTATAGAAAAAAATCAAATTCTCGTTGGGCGAGATGGTACCTGGGAAGGATAACCTCGGCGTGAACCCCGGTGCCGCGCGCCGCTATCCGTCTGCGGAGCCGACAGCCGCGCGCGGCGCTGCCGCCCTGCGCCCCTTCCCCAGCGCCCGGCCCTGCGACAGCCAGCGGGGATGGCCCCAGGGTGCCCCTTCGCGGGAGCCGGGGTGCAGGGACGGCCCCTGGGTGCCCCTGTGCAGGAATCCAGGAGCAGAGATGTCCCATGGTTGCCTCTGTGCAGGGAGCTGGGGCACGGGGACATCCCACAGTTGCCCCTTTGGAAGGGGCTGGGATGCAGGGGACATCCCAGAGTTGCCCCTTTGGAAGGAACTGGGATGCAGGGTACATGCCGTGGCTGCCCCTCCAGAGCTGGCATGGAGGGAGCTGGGGCACAGGGGACATCCCACGGCCGCCCCTTTGGAGCTCGTGTGGAGGGAGCAGGGGTGCAGGGGACATCCCACGGCCGCCCCTTGGGAGCAGGGATGTGGCCGCGGTGCCGGCGGCGCCGCTCCCAGCGCCCGGTCCCAGTGCCCGCACCCAGCGCCCACGGCGCCTTCACCCTGTTCCCGCCCTGGCGCACGTCCGACCTGCCCAGGAAGCGGCTGCTTTGGGAAGCTCTTGTATTTGGGGCATTCCAGGAATCCCAACAAGCGCCGTAACTCAGGCGCCCGCAGGAGCAGCTCTGCTCTCCCTGACGCTCCTCCCGAATTCCTCCTGCTCCTGCTTGTGGGAAAGGGCTCGAAACTTGAATTCGGGACAGGAAGGAATGGTAAAAAGCACGAATCTCCCGGGTTCCTGTCTGCCTGGGATGGCAGGCCTGGGACGGACCCACTGAGGGTCCCATGGCAGGTAAAGGGTGCCCCCGAACAGGCCACTCGGGAAGCTGGATTCTGCTCCCCAAGGGACAATCATTTTGCCAAATTAACTTTTTTTTTTTTTTTTTTTGGCTAAGTGAAACATCCCATTCCGCTGCCCTCAAATCACTCATCCACCTGGATTCAAAAATTCCAGGTGCAATTCTTACTTTGGAGGATTTGTCTAATCAGGATAGCGCTGCCCCAGCCACCTGGGGCTTGAGGGTCCAAGGTGGACCCTCAACAGGAAAACAAGACAAGAAAAATCCTTCCATTTGTCCAAATTAGAGGACTCTGGCAAGAAAGACAACAAGAAACGGGTTGGACATGGAAACCAAACCCTGAAAAATCTCCTTTGACTGAACATAAATGTAGCTGCAGTGGCTGAAGCGTTTGCATCACTCGCCTCTCCAGGTACAGCTGCTTAAAGACAAACAACTAACTAGAGGAGTGATTGCTTTCTGCTTGCAGCCTCACGCCGCCGTCTCGCTCTGTCCTGGGCTCTCGGGGAGGCTGCGGGAGCCTCCGCTGCCCTGCCAAGCGCCCGGGGTCCCTTGTGGCAGCGGCTCCGGCCGCGCCGGGAGCGGCCTCGAGCCCTTCCCGCCTGCCGGGCACCCTGCCAGGCCCGGCGGGTCCCGGTGCCGCCTGCGCTCGGTCCAGGCGCCTGCCCCATGCACCGGGGACGCTCCGTACCGCAGCCCGGCGGTGCCGGCACGCGGCGGGGCAGCGCGTGACCCCGGCTCCCTTGTTCCGGAGCGGGTTCCCCAGCACCGGGCATGAAGGGACACGCAGCTGCGAGGGGACACGCGGAGGGGCCGCGGGCGGGAGGCGCCGACGCCACCAGGACAGGGCAAAGCGGAGCGGAGCGGAGCCCGGTGCTGCAGCCCGCGCAGCGCCAGCGCTGCCCAGAGCCTCCTCCTCGCACCGGGCGCGCGGCCGCAGCCCCCCCAGACCAGCCCCCTGCCCCTCGGCGCCGCTCGTGCCAGCCGGGGGTCCCTTCCCCGGGGGGCACCAAGGACACGCGACGACGGGGAGAAGCCGGAGCGGCCCCCGCGCCCCCCCGGCAGCGGCGCGCGCTGCAGCGCGAACGCCCCGCAGCCTTCGGGGAATCGCGTGAACTTTTGAACCGCAGCTGCAGACGCGCAGCCCAGCCTGCTCCCGCTTTAATAAACAATTTTTTTTTCCTTCAATTAATTAAGGTTTGGAAAGAAAAAAAAAAAAGCTGCAGAAGAGAAGTAATTTAGCATGCAGCGCGTACTTTACAGATGGATCCTACCTTTGGATGCTTATTAAATCTATGCATGATTGCGCTAGAGAAAATTAATCGCATTGTTTTTCACTATTCAGAAGGGTTTGCAAACAGCACAAGGAATGATGCAGAGCTCGGGGCCCCTGCGCGCAGGGACGATGGGGACGGGTCCCGCGGCGCTCGCCCTGCCTCACCACGAGCCTGGGCTGCACCGCATTTTGGAGCCTGTGCCCAAAGGGGCCCGTGATGCCCACGGCGCCCAGGGCAGCGCTTGGAGCCGGGAGGCCCCGTTGGGCTCCGCGGCCTCTGGGCTCTTCCGGGGGAGCCGGGGGCTTCAGGCGGCCCCGAGGGACGAGAGGGGCAGCGGGACGAGGCCGGAGCGGACGCAGCGATGGAGGTGCCGTGGGAGGAAGGGCTCCCTGGACAGGACAGAGGCTGTCCCAGGACAAACCCAGGACGGAGGCCAGCGGCTCCCTCGGGTGCAGCCCGGGTGCTGCCTGCGCTGGCCTGGGAGCCGCCGGCCGCATTGGCCTGTCCTGCAGCCCCGGGGCATTGCGGAGCCCTCGCACCGCCGCGGGAGCCTCGGCACCACAGGGAGGCCACAGGTTTCCTGCTCCGTGTCTGGCCGGGCCGGACGAGGTCCCCGGGGAGCCATGGAGCACCCAGGCACCGTGCGAGCAGCTGGAAGGACAAGCCACCAACTCCAGTGAACACGGGAAGGATCAAGGAAAAGGGACGAAGGGGAAGAGCACAAGGAAGGGCAGAGAGGTGGGAAAAATCATTCTACGTTTTCAGGAAACAGTAATTAAAATCAGTGTTCGCTCGGGGAATAAAGTAAATGACCGAGAACAAACTCCCGAAGCTGAGCGGGGAGAGGGAGGCGGAGGTGGCGATGCTGAGCTGAGCTTTGCTGCGGCTTCCCGGCCCTAGACCAGCTCCGTCCCCCTCTCGGCACCTCTAGCGAAGCAGGGCAGAGTCAGAGCCCTTCCACACGCACAGACGAGGGTTTTCAAACCCCCGCATCACGCAGGACGTCGCTGACAGCTCCGCTGCAGCGCTGCGAGCGCGGGCGAGCCACGCGCCAGCGCGGCCCCTTCCCCGCTCCGCAGCCCCCGAGGGGCGTCTGCACAGGCCCATCCCGGCCCTTTGCGCTCTGCATCCCAGCTTAGAGCACGACGGAGCAGTTGTGCCCTCGTTACGGCATTTCAGAGTGTTACAAACACGCTGCGCAGAGCAAAGAGCCTTACGCACCGCGTGTGGCCCTGCGGAGCTGCAGCGTCCACTGCCGGGCTCTGTGCGGCCGCTGCTTTCCCGGCTCCAAAGGGAAGGGACAGGGAGCGCCCGGGCGCCCGCGGCACCTCGAGCACCCGCCGCTCTGCCCCTCTGCTGCTGCCCTCCTGCATCGCCGAGAGGAGAAGGTGGAGAGGGATCTCATCAACGTGTACAAATACCTGGGGGAGAACGCAGGGAAGAAGGCGCCAGGCTCTTGGGCGGTGGCCATGGCAGGCCCAGGGGCAATGGGCACAAGGGGAAGCCCAGGCAGCTCCATGTCCATGTGAGGAGGAACTTGTTTGGGCTGAGGGTGCCCGAGCCCTGGCCCAGGCTGCCCAGGGAG
>JAVCKT010027104.1:18507-34776 GCA_032273925.1 Rhynchotus rufescens | reverse complement strand
GTTGGAAGGGACCTCTAGAGATCATCTAGTCCAACCTTCCTGCTCAAGCAGGCACACCTATAGCATGTGGCACAGGGCAGCATTGAGGTGGGTTTCACTGGCTCTCATTCCAGCTGAACTTCGACTATCCCAGTTTGACTGCTGTCCACCCAACGTCTCTGCATCCTTGTCAGGTTTCTCCTTGTGCTCCCTTCCACTTTCTGCGCACTTCTTTCTTCTTCGCCAGGAATTCTCTGGTCATTCGTGCTAGTTTCTGTCTCGCTTGACTTTTTGCACACAGGAATGTCCTATTCTATCTGTAGAAGTGGTAATTCTTGAAGATGTACCAGGTGTCCTGCCCCCTTTGCTCTCCATAGAGCTTTCTCATTGGTTCCCAAAGAAAGCTGATCATCTGCTTTCCTGCATCTGAAGCTGTGGTTCTGCTCTTTGTCTTGTACTTTTCTCCCAGGAGTTGAAACTCCAACACTTCATGCTCTCTGAAGCTCAGGCTGCACTCAACTTTTGCATTTTTCCCAGCCAGCTCTTCCTCATCTATACTGGCTCTAGCAGAGCACATCCCCTAGTAACCTCATTAGTCACCTGGATCAAGACATTGTCCTCAAGATACTCAAGAAATCTCCTGTATTGCCTGTGCCTAACCCCACTGCCATCCCAGAAGATAGTAGGTTAGCTTAAGTGTATCAGGGCCTGCAATCATGAGGTTTCATATATATGAATTCATCTCAACTCATCCCAAATAGGTGTTCTCCTATCTCTATAAAAAGCTTTTCCATTTAGCTACTACTACTTATATAAAAGACTCATCTATGAGTTAATATATGCATGGTCTATGTATAAAAGCAGTGTTGCTCCTTCCTATAGAGAATCCTTGTACAAATTAACAGCATGGTAGAAGGATACAGACAAGTGAGACCAAGGGGACAATCATTCTGAAGGAGAAGAAAGTGGGATTTTGCACTAGTGGTTCAGTTCAACTGCTTTTAAGGCAGTGGTATAGACAATTCTACTAAGAATGGAAGACAGCTGGCTCTGATTTCTTTGAATTTATTTTGCACATGAGGTAAGCTACAGTAAGTGCAGGCTACTTGAATTCTGAAACGGAATGTCCACATAGACAGTTTAATGAAGCTTAGCTAATCCAATTTACAAAGGTTAATTCAGATTCATTTTCCTGATTGTCTCTGTGTAGATAAGGCCAAGGTCACTCTCTGAGTCTAGCGTAGAATCTGGGTTTTCTCACTTGGGGAGCACAAGTTGTTTCCATTTCTTCCCCTGGGCTGATTTGTCCCTATCTCTGCCATGCTCCAAGATTCTTTCTTGGAGATGAATTACAGCACCCACTTTCTTAAGGAGTTGTAACTCATACTGAGGAGCAGATCTCCTAAAGTCGTCCCTAAGAGGCTAGCACAGTTTATGCCACCTTATTGGCAGAGCTGGCCACTCATCATCAGCACTCCATCTGGTATCACTCAAATCCTCCTAGCTCTGCCTGTTCTCACTTTCCTGGCCACTCATACCTAGTACTAAAGGTATCTAGATACTAAAGGCATCTAGAATCTAACAGCATGAGCAATAACAATGCTTTTGGAAGTGGCAGTGAAGCCCCAGCTTTCTGGTCCACTCAGATGCAGACAAGGTTGATATCCAGGACTGGGGGACATTTGTCTCACAGCTCTTCCAGCAGGGGTTCTTACCTCTGCTCATCTGCATCTCGTTGTACAGACCACGACTGACCTGCATGTATGGTTGAGTCTGGCCCACAAACTCCTGTGCTCTTCCAATTCCCTGGAAGGCCACAGCCACATTTGGAGTACCATCTGGCTTTAGTTCATCTCTGGTCAGAGATGCAGGGCTCTGCTGCCTGTGAGCTGACTCTCCAGATGAATCCGTTCACAGCCAATGTGTATGATTTACAACGCTGAAATGTTTCACAAGGAACTGAGATCCAAAATGTAGGAGCTTTAGAGGTTTTAAAGATATATATATATACATATATATATATATATAAAAATAATCTAATCAGAAATAAAGAGCTGCCTGGGCCTTGATTGAAGACTTGTAGTGGAGTTGCAGTCCCAGGACAAGCAGCTTGCATCTCCTGATACATGAGAAAAAAAAGACAGGAACTGTTCTGAAGAGAGGACAATGGTCAGATTCCTTTGGGTGAAGTGAGGAAGTTTTAAGGAAGTGGTAATAAAAAAGCAACAGTAGAAAACTTTTTCACATGATCTTTTGCAATGAGTCCTTAGAAATAATTTCAGCACTCACTTTAAAGTTTTAAGCTCTCCTTTCTGGTCTTCTCTCTACCATAGTAGAGAGGTTCGCAAAAATCAGTTGTCTGAAATCAGTAGCTAGCTGACAACAGACACCAAGTCCTTGTGTTTGGGAGTGTCTACAAGATAAATCTTCAAACCATCACGTGCATCTGTTTGTCTGTCTCTTTGTCAGCATTAGAAGATCATTTTGGCTTTGAAAGTGATAGATGCTGTAGTTCAGTATGAATGGTGTCCTCCTCAAGACTCCCTAAAGTTGCCCCACAGCAATTCTGTGGTCATTTCGTTATTTCTGATATGTCCCGATTGTCGAGATCCTCTTCTTCCTCAGCAGTATAGCCTCTCAAGATTTCTGTCTCAGATCCAAACTGCGCTGAGAGAGACTTAGTTGCTGCTCTGAGGAGTTTTGTGTGAGAAGTTAAGAATAAGTAAGAAGTTAAGAAGTTCAGAATAAGTAGTGTGGACAGAGAGGTAGAAGTGTGCAGGAGGACAGGACACATTATCTGCCAGTAATGATGAGCAGTGCTCTCAGTCTGATGTTGCTATGGTCATCCTTGGCTCCAGAGAGGCCATGCAGGAGTCAGGACACCATCTAGTCAAACACAGGTTTCCCTTCTCACATCTGCAAAGCAGTCACAAGAAGCAGAGGAACTTGCCAAAAAGCACTAAAAGGGCAGATGATGATGCTCTCTGTCCAGAGCAATCCGCGCCAAACCTGCTGATGCATCCAAGTTGATCCAATTTGACTCTGACCATACCTTAGCAAAATTTTTATTCCTAGTGGGCAAGTGTAAATATTCTTTCTTATTATTCTGGTTCAGCTTCGCCAAGCAAAGGCAACCAATCACTAAGAAGAAATATGACTGCCACATCTCCTTCTCCATGAGTGATGCCATATACTGCCACATTTTGTGGTTACTCTCTTTTTCAGGTCTTATACAATTCACTGGAGGGACCTGCACAGCAGGCCAGGCATCCTCTTGGATCTACATTGCCCATATTCCCAAGGGGTATCCTCTCTCAGCAGGTACTACTCTCAAGTCTATCTTCAGTAGTCAGCAATCAGCATTTCCATCTCATCTGCAGTATCTTCTCCGCTGTGCCTGTTCGCAAAACATTAAAGGCAACTTCCATCAACTGCTTTTATTTCCTTTTTCTGTCCAACACTGTCTACTCCTTTTTGCGTGTAGACAAAACCAAGAAAATGAATAATGTGAAGACCGTCTTCCTCCTCTTTTATGAGTCTTCTTTTCAAAACCCACCTTCAAGGCAGAACAAGCACATGGAAACAGATATTCACGGAAATGAGTTTAGCTTCTCTTTGGAAAGCTGGCTGTGGGCCACACTGAACCGTTTCTGCCTGGTGAGAAGAGCTAGTCACATTGCCCTAATTGGGCACGATTAAAGTACGATTTAAAGCCTCAGAGTCTCTCGTGTTACTTAGGCGCAAAGCAGGGCTTGGTTTCCTCTCTCAGTCTTGTTCAGTCCTGTTTAGCTCCTCCTCCAGATCCCACATGCTTGGGAGCCCAAACCAGGATATCAGAGCATTCTTCCGATATTGCTGGTGTAGACGGTTGCACCATAGATTTTTGCTGCTTTGTAGGGACCCATATGTCTCTGGTCAGGTTCTGATATTAGGACATGGATACACACACTGACTATTTGTGCATTAGCTAGGTGCTGTAGTAATTGCCCATACGCATGTTTCTACCCAATACTAAGTATCAAATAATTCAATAGTCCTCTTCTCAGTTAATCCACTGCAAGCTGCACAACATCCAGTATGTGCCCAGGTACCGCAGAGACCAGGGAGCAGCTGGTCTGCTGTGAGGCTGCAGCCTGGCTTATCAGGCTGGCTCCTTCTCTGTGTGTTACACCTCTGAATTCTATTAGAATCAGCCAGGATGGACTCAGCTGGAGGCATCACAGACCCTCTCCCAAAGCAGTGGCTTTTGGATTCAATCTTTTTTGTGTGCATTGCCGGTACAGTTCTTCACACAATTCTTTCAACATGCCCTCCCATTTCAAATGTATTCATAATGCAGTTCATGAATACTTCTACATGGTGAGGGTCTCTTCTGTTGTTGAAAAACACGTAAAGAGGAAATACAGAACAGTTCATATAGCAAATCGTAAAGTGCATTTGTCTGACTTAACACAAGCTAAGAAGCAGCTCTATGGAGCATCTCTAAACATAACCTTTCATTAGTGTCTGAACCATTGTTCTTTTGTCCTGAAAAATCAGATAACGTTTAGATCCCAGAAGATTTTCCTTTTGTGGGAAGGAGAAATATGAGTAAACAATACTTATTTGGATCAATCCATTTCATTATGAAGAATTCAAGATTCAATTTCTTGGACTGAACTTGAATCAAAAAACAGGCCTCCATTAATGTGCTCACTGCTCCAAAGGACCTGCCCCATGTACTCAGTCCTATTCTGAAAACTCTATCTTTTAGCTCCTTCCCATGGCTACGATAGACTGTCTCACTTGTATGCTTTTTTTGATTGTTTGCATTGAAAATCCCACCTGTGAACAATAAGATAGTTCTTGTGTTTGCTTGAGAAATCTGGAGAGGTTCTTCCCAGTACTGCTAGTCCTGAAAGATGGGCTTCACTGTCTTAACCTATCACTGCACAAAAGATCATTTAATTACTTCTTCCATTGACCCGGGTCAAGTCTATGAGTATCTGTAAATCAAAATCTATTCAATGGAAATGAATAATATGTTACAGTATAAAAATACCTCCTTCCAAGAGGAGTGGAATACCATAAGGAATATCAGTTCTTTGAGCGCACCTTGAGAGGCATGACCTTTAAAGGGATTGCATAGGGTGATCTTTTCCAAATTGCCTACAGGAAGGAGAAGCCTTGAAGAAGGAACTAGCACATTTGTACTTTTTCTAGATCAAATATGGCCTTTATGGGAGATGGGATATTTCAAGGGCATTCAGCATTGATCCAGCTTGCCTGGGTAACAAACTTGTGTCTGGTAAGTGTGCCTGATGATAACAGAGGCAACGCTCTGTGCTTCTGCTTACCTTCTGTAAAATGTATCTTACATGTGTGACCTGTACCACAAACATTTTGTGTCTATTTTGCTTAGGTGCTGCACTTAGGAAGGCCGAGGTAAGAAAGATACCTTCAGCAGTGCTCAGTTCTAGGCAGCCTGACAGGAGAGCTTCTAGGAATGATTTTCTGTGCTTAGGGGATTGTGGAACCAGGGGCAGAGGGAAATGACCAGGCGCTTCCCAGTGTGAGGCCCTTGATCCACAGGTGAGTGGCATTAGAGGCAGGCACTGGGAATTTCCCACATCTAAGGGAGCCCCTCCAACTGATGGGCTCTGCAGGTGGCCTTCCCACTGCGGAGCTGGGCTTACCTGATGGTAGTCACCTGGGATCTCACGCACACCAGAGCTCTGCCTTAAAGGGATGGACACCCTCTCATGGAAAATCAGAATTTCCAGAGCTGTAGCCTGCACAATATTAGTTATCTTGATAGTGCAAACTTTTCACAGATTTGTGAGAGATTCATCTTCAAGGAGCACCTGAAATAGATCTTCAACCCTTGAACACTTGGGAGGTGAAAACCAGCTCAGCTACTGTTTTTTTTTTCCCAAATTGCTCACTACAGTTTGCCCTCAGCAGATGCACAGGGTTTGCCTTTTGCACAACATTGTTGTGTGCTGGTGCAGAGCTTCAGCTCAGTACAAGTGAAACACGGTGTCTTGGCTGGGCTGCGTGAAGTGACAGGTCTTGCTGCACTGCAGAAGCGTCTCCCCATCTGTGACTGTCATGCACACGTAGGTGTCCTTGGGCCTCAATTCTCTTTTCATTTGCTGGCTTACGTGATGCAAAGGAAGGCTGCCACTGTATTTTGGGATGCTTTATAGAATGGTCTCTCATTTTGGGATTCAGTGGTTATTTCTGGCTTGTCTTCACCTGGCCTTTGCCTCCAGGGCAGGCTGTGAGCTCCCAGAGGTGGAAGCATCTCCAGTGCGGTGTGGTGCCTTCACACAGCCATTGTTCAGAGCAGCTCATACAAAGGATCAGCATCACGTGGACCCCCGTGGGCTTTGAATTATAGCCCTGTTTGCTGTGCGGAGGGGCCTGCTGGACTTAGCAGCATGGTGATCTGCTTCTGATGGGCAAGCGATAGGTCCCCAGGGGAAAAACAAAGAACGATCCTTCTCATTTGAAATTGTGGAGGGGGAAAGGGCAGTGCTATTTATTCTACAGCTCTAGGGAAGTAAACAAGGGGACAAAGCCCAAAACAATTAAAATATTGCCTGAACATAGATGGCATCTCAACAATGGATCATTTTTATTTTAAAGCCTGCAGACAAGAAAACAAGCTGGTATCACATGAGATTTCAGAAATGCAGCTGACGAGAGGCCTCCCGCGCGGTGACTTCAGCATGAGCTGAGAAGGGGCTGCCTGGTTCAGACTCATGTCCACCCAGAGCTGTTGAATTCCCTGCTAGAGGCTTGTGCTGTGCCTCGCAGCAAGTCGTTCAGGTAGGAGCGTGCAGAGTGCCTCCCTCCTCTGCGGCTGCTGCAGCGCAGAGCCCAGTGACCTCTGCAACGCCAGTCATGGGGAGCCAAGTGGATGTAAAGCATCTCAGCGGGAGAGGGACTAGCTGGCAGGGAGTGCACACCAGATCCCAGCCTCTCCCTTTTCCGCTTAAAAGCTGCCGCTGGACCTCTTTGCCAGTGCTCAAAGTAATGGGGGACACCCTGAGGGCTCCAGCATCGCGCTCTCTTCCTGGAGGGGGGCTGCTGCTTGAGGCAGGCGGTGTGGAAGGGGAGGGCATATGGGGCACGGACACAACCGTGGTGGTGCGGGGGCCACAGGAGCAGGCTCTGGGGCTGCGTGCCGAGGTGCTGCCCATCGGCAGGCTGTTCTGCACGGGGCCAGCGCAGGGAGGGTGCGGGGCTCCTGCTGCTGCTGGCTGCGCTGCCAGGCCCAGCAGAGAGCGAGCGTGCGGCCAAGGGGGCCCCGAGGTCCCCGTGAGGCCCCGCGAGGCCCGGCGCCGGGCGGAGCGCGGCTCCCGCCATCTGTGTGCTGCGGGCGGCAGGGCCGGCTCGGAGCCGGGAAGGAGCTGCGGAGGGAGGAGCTGCAGTGCCCGGAAAAGCTCCAGCGCGGAGCTGCCGGCAGGCGCTGTCTGCGGAGCGGCTGTGGCGCCGCAGCATCAATTAACCTTTGGGCAACTCCTGCCAGTGCCGCCGAGCCGTGGCGGCGCCTGCGCCGTGGCCCAGCGCACGGCAGAGCCCGCACGGCGCCACCCGAGCCCACGGGGACGACACAGGCCTGCGAGGAGCCAGCCCCCCAAGCCAGGGCCCTCCCGGCAGCTTGCGCCAAGTGCTTTCATCTCCTCTCCTTGTGTTTACGAGGGCGGCTTTCTCCTTCACGTGCTGGCGATGCCTCTGAATGCTAATGGAGAGCCAGCAGCCGCTGCCCTCTGTGGCTCCGGCAGGCCGGTTGTGGCTCCTTGCACAGGCTTTGCACAGCGGCAGCGGCTCTGCAGCCCTGCGGTGCCACCCCAGCACTAACCAAGCTCTGTCCAACAGCACAAAACCTCTCTCCCCACAGGGATCCTCTGGGCTCCGATTCCTTCATCACATATGTGGCAGCAGAGGACAACCATGTCAGCACTGCAGCTTTGCCACCGCAAGTGGGAAGGTTGTTTTGGTGGGACCTGGGCTCTCTGTGTCATCTTTTGTCCATGAGTAATAGATCATGATCCCTTCAGCTCCTTCACATTGGAAGGCAGTCAGTAAATGCTTGAAGTGGTTCTGGCCATCTGGGAACACACCTCAAATCTATGAGATTACTGAGAAAAGTGTGATGAGAGGGAGAGGGATAGAAAATAGACCAAGAGGATTCCAAGAAGGCAGCAATGCCAAGGAGGTGTCTTACAGGGAGGAGGGTGGGCAGGTTTGCCCACAGATGCGAACAGGATCCCACTGCTGCACAAGATCTCTGCTTGGACAGTGAATGCAGTTATCCAAGGAACAAGAGACTGCTTAGACAAAGCCCTCTGAGGCCGTTGGACATCCAAGTCCTGACAATATGCGATAAAAAATAACCCTGCGTCATGCCAGGGCACTGCGCCCAGCCTGATCCAGTGGCAGCAGTGCCTGCGGAGCAATGGGACAGCCAGGATTAGCCCCAGCACCACCGACACCGATTGCTGTCACTCCTGGCGCCGTGGCGGGGACACACCGTTCTTCCCATAGCTGCCCTCCTGCAGCATGAGCAGGTGGAAAAACCTCTCTCTTCCATCCTAAAAGAAACTGGCTCCTTTAGGACCAGGGAGCCGATATAAAATCAATAGTTTGTGGTAGGATTACAGCTGGCCCCTGGATCACAGATCACCTTTTCCAAGGGCAGCCAACTTGTAAATCACACGTTCAGCCAAGAGTGGCCTTGCCAGTGCCCTCCCTCTGATGCTTCCCGCCTCACCGGCTTCCAGCGCCTGCTTCTCCACGTGCAGCTCTGCTGCAGCAGCTCTCCAGCTCGTTCTCCGCTCTGTGCGCAAACATCCACCCGTAAACCCTTCTAGGGAGATATTTCCAGAGTGCAGGGGAGCAGTGGGCTGCTGAGCCAAAGCTGAGAACAACACCTGGCTTGCCCTGAGCACTCAGCCTGCTGTGGCCTTTGCTGTGCTCGCCTGGGGCCCAGGGCCTGCATGTGCAGCGCTCATGGAAAGGGCCACGCCGACCGTTTTTCCTATGATCTCACTCTGTGCAAAGCCCTCTCTGGCCAGCGCTGTGAGTCATTCGAAACCTGGCCTCCCTGGGGCCAAACCAAAGCTGGCTGGAGCTGATGGAAATCCCACCAAGGCCCATGGGACCCGCCTGAGCTCCGGTGTCGCAGAGGAAATGTTTGCATCCCAGCTACCTTGTAGCTGCAGGACGGCACATCCCCCTGCGGGCCCCCCAGGACAGCAGCGGGGCTGGGTGAGCACAATGCGAACCACCACGGGGCTGCGGTGTTCCCTCCTGCGTCCCAGGGCTGCAGCAGCATCCTCAGCGAGGTGTGTGGCTCCAAGCACCTAGGTGAGGATCCCGCCCTTGCCCCAAAATGCCCCATACTCAGTAACTCAGTGTCTCTGAGAAGCCACAACAGTGCCACAAGGTGATTTACAATAAGGACAGCTCATTTCTGTTGGAGCATCCAAAGTGGTCCGTGGGATTTTTCTTACTATGTAATTACTTAGGCTATGCAGATGTTTTTCATGCGCCTGGTAATAAGCAGGTGGAAAGACAGCTCATTTACTGACAGTAACAAGGGAAAAGCAGAGTTATCTTTCTGTAGGGCTCCTCTCCTGGATGTTCCCGCTCCAGCACCTGAATTAGGTGGCATTGGGCATTCTAGAGATGCCCACACATCCCTGCATATCCTTTTCCAACTTCTCAGGGAGCATGCACTGCCCTAGTGCTCTGTATCAGTGTGGGTGTCTGCCTGTGAAGGGTTACCTGCTGCATTTGGAGCTGCCCATTGCACTTCAGGGCTCTGCATTGAAGGATATCAGTGGCTTGATGTATAGCAACTTCATACAGCCATTTCTGATCCCCCAAGGGGAGCTTAAGCAGTTACCCACACAGGATCTGGTCAGAGATAATGTTATGGGATAAATATATCTGGGATCTTTAGTACTCAGGGTCATACCTGAAATATGGCACATGCAAGACAGCACACAGCCCTCGACAACATGGTGGGACAGGTTCAGCTTGCAAAGCGTATCACTTTCTGAAGCAGGGATTTACTTGGAGATCTGACTTGTACAGGTAAAACTGTGCTCTCAAAGAATGTGCTTTGATGATACAAGGAGATCTCAAGAAGAACTAGGTCCCTGGTAGCATGATTTGCTCTTCCCCTTAGTCCCTGCTGTGAAGAAATGCACTTTGAAGTTTGCAGAAATCTTAACTTCAGGTGGAATTTGTGCAATAACTGTGTCTGCAGCAGACTGGGTTATGGATATCTCCCAGACCCAAACTGTGCTTTCCTGGTCAGTTACTTAGGCTGTGTCCCTCGTGGCAGTGTCTCCTTCCCACTGGACCCATTTGTGACTTCCTTCCTGGGCAAGAGCAACAGTTTCATGCTGCTGCACAAAGAGATTACCTGAAAGGGGGATCCTGAGTGCTTCACTCCACTAGATAAGGAATTGACCTTAACTATCACCCATTGTCTCTGGAAACCAACTGGTTTCCTGCAGGTTTCAGGTTTAACTGAAAGTGGGAAGTGAACAGCAGGAAAAGTAGCAGCAGAAACAGCATAGCTTCATATATAACAAGAGAAATGTCTAGTCTGAAATCTTCTACTGTCTTCCCAGAAGACATCTCTATTATCAGTCTCCCTCCTCCTTTTTTCATTAAAGTGTCAAGCAGTGAGTGCACTGAGGCCAGACAAGGATATGGTGGTTCGTTCATGTCTGTAAGCCTAAGAAATGGGTGAAGCTCCTTGGCCCAAACTAGTTTTAACATCCACCCAACTGCTGGTGGGAGCTACATCATTTATTCTCAGTAGTGAAGAGTGCTCTCCATCCTGGTCCTCCAATCAGGGGGTTATAATAGACTGAAGGGATTCCAGGGGTCTTTTTGCTAGCAACATGAAATCTGGCACAACGATAAATCCAGCCCATATGGTGACTGATTTAAACCACTTTAAAATGATGCAGTATGGCATCATTATTTTATCATAGTGCTGTCACATATGTTGGTTTTGATCTGAGCAGAACCTCAATTTCTAGATAATAGTTATCCTTTAAAACTAGATTTAGTTGAATGCTTGTCATATTAGCTTAAGCAATGCTAAATTCAAGCAATAACTGCTTTAGCTTTTTATGAACTTCATAAACCTCTTGTGTATGCATGGTTTCACCTATTAGATCAGGCTTTTTCTTAATTTGTATCCCACAGCTGCACAATATTTGGTTCTTTAGCCAGCACACACCTCTCAGGGACAACTGCATAATTGCAGTGTATACCACGGTGTCACACGTACCATGGTTTTGGGATTTTGTGGATGGTTTTTACTCTGTTAGCTGTTCAATATAATCACATTTAATGACATTTCCCCATAACAATATGCAACAACACTTGGAAACTAGCCTTTTGAAACTTTCATATCTTCTTAAAGCCCTAGCAATCAAGGTTCTAAGATCTCTCACTACTTAGTCCACTGGCTGTTATGGTGTATCCACCTTCCCTTATTGTCCTGTTCTGAATGGGCTAACGCTTGTATTTCTGACATTTTTGCTAGCCACTGGTAAAATGTAGAGCTGCTTGATGAATATACTCTATATTGCATAAGAAGCTGGATGTTTCTGTCCACGGTAAAAGCATTATTCCAGCCACAATGACCATTCTGGTGCCACTAGAAACAACGCTAGAGATGCATTTGTTGATCTTTGCATGAATTCCATGACTGGAAGCAGCCAAGGGCTCATTAAGCTTATTGGGACAAAATTATGTATTTTGGGGGGATTTTATCTCACACTCTGTGTGCCCATCCTTTCATGCAAGGAACAAAGCCATATCACAAACAAATAATGCATAGACCTGTGGCTTTTTCATGACTGATGAACATCAGCTTTGCCTTTTCTTTTCCATGCCAAATGCCATGGAGGCACCTAAGTTTTTTTAGCTTCCAGATGCTGAAGTGTCAGGAAGTGCTACATTACTAGCTTGGGTCCATACACTAACACAGCAGATATTTTTGGTCTGTAGCCATCGTTTCCATGATGAAACAGTCCAGTGTCTGGTTAGCCATATTACAGAGTACAATCCTTGAGGTGCTGTGAAGTGGTGATGGCAACACATTCTGACTGATTCTTAGTATAACTATGTTTTGCTTGGCTCTTTGAAGTTTTCCCTTATAAAATTTGCCAGCTATGAAAAGAGCTCTTTTTATTCTTGCTTTGAAAGAGAAATGGATGCCATTTTGGGGGGAAACACTATTAATATTCTTGAGTCATTTCTGTGATCCCTTGTGTCAGTATTTCTGCCATTGCCTTCAAGGGCATGTGATTTATAAGCACTTAACACAATAGTAAGTCCTGACACATTTTCAGGTGTTTACAGATGTAGGAGATAACCTTATTTGATGCACTATCTTTGAACGACAAGTTGAGGGCTGGGCATAGTACCTGATAACCATGACTCCATCAAGATTCACTGTATCAGTGAGACACTACTCAATGAATGTTCACTTCATTTCCAAGATGCTTTAGAAGATTATCTTCACTCCTTCACCTAGTAATTTTAGAAGGGGATGGAGGGTAACATTGGTTTTGGTGACAAATTCTAGATTCTGATAAATAATAAAATAGAACAGAGCATTTTAGTTTTACAGGGAAAAGGCTTTTGCAGTTGACTTTTGGAGACATCAGATGTGAATTGACTTTTGGAAACTTGTCTCTCCATTCATAGATCTTTTAGTCATAAAACAACTACTTTGTTCCTGGCTAATGCCTCTATCTTTAGAAAATCTTTAGGGCATGTTTGTCTGATGTGAAGACTAACCTGCTTATCTACTGACTTCCTTGTTCTCCAATAATGTTAATTAACAAGGAAATATTTAGGGAATGTTTCCTGATTTTTATTTTTTTTTTTTTGTGATTTGCTCATATTTACTGTGAGGTGGCAAAACTGACTTTGAAAAACCCTTTCTAAATCTGTAATCAACAAAAAATACTTTGTTCAAAGACATATGTCAGAAAGTCATATTTGAAAATGATTCATCTGACTAAGTATCTAGTTACTTAACTACTGTTAGTTATTGTCATTGTCCTCTGTAGACAATGGAGATCTGGACAGGGTGAGCCACATGTAATTTCTCCTCATCCTAAAATAGAAATCTAGAACAGGTGAAGTCCTCTGTGCTCTAAAAGTGCCCATTTCTCTTACTTGGCTGTGAAAAGATATAGTGCTAAGTGTCTTCAGCCACATACATAGAATGTCTGTTATCTACATTTCACATAGATAAGATGTTTCTTTTGGGTTACACTCTTGCTTTTTGTCTTCCAAGAGACTAGGAACACCTCACAGTTCATCTCCTGAATCTGAGCAGCAGCCACGGGCAGGAAAAGATCAGAGCAATATCTCCTTGGCTGGTCCGAGTGGCCTCAGCAGGACCTCCATGCAATGCATGCAGTCTGGCAGGAGGCACGCTGCTGCTCTGTGGCTCCCCCAGGCAGATGGAGACCTGCACTGATTAATCAGGTACAAAGAAGGTGTTCTGTGTGCATTCCAGGCATGCTCCAGGTGGTCCAACGGTGTGGTTTTGTGGGCCTGATTCTGTGCTTGCTCACTTCTCTGTTATCCCAGCTCCCTAGCATTAACTAGTTGCATTTTCTTCTAATCATGAATGGCTTGATCCAGAGCAGAATCTGCCTCTTTCTGTTTGAATTTGAAAGCTGATCACAGGTGCTCGCTTACCAATAGTCTCCTCCCCGTAGTCTTCAGTGCACTCTAGAGCATTGTAATGGCTTAAGATGATGAATACTGTGCAGACAACATACCCAGCTGTCCAAGCAGACAGTCAACAGAGAAATGAAGATATGCCTGCCTAAGTAAAAGTTTGATTAATTGCATTAATTAGGCCCTAAGGTATGGTTCATAAAATAAGAGTACAACTGGTGTATTGGATTGGGAAATTGACTATGTGACAGAAAACACACAGTAGCATGAACGAGAACTCTTCTCTGTCTGGAGTGGCATGATAAATTATCAATTAAATAATGGAGAGTGACAAAGCTGTAGTCTGTAGTGGGTGACCTCCCAGGCATGGTGGAGGCTGGGCAGGTGGCACCGTGAGATGCAGCAGCCACTCCAGTACAGTCATGCAAGCTTGTTCTTCTGTGGGCCTTGCAACACAGCACTGGGTTTGCAAGAGCCCTGTGATCCCATCAGCGCTTCATCTTCATACCACCAGGACACATCATCTTCATGGGCCTGGGAGCAGTGCGTATTGCTCTGTTCAGAACTCTGGCATCTAGAGACCATTGGTGTCTTACAGGGACTGTACTAGAACACTGCCCTTTTAGGACCACTGCAGTCTTGTGGCACTGCTCTCTTCTTGACCTGGTAGCAGGACCACCTTCTCATGAGAAAAGTGGTGAAGAGGTATTAACTCATCACAAAGACTTTACTTTGCTTTTGTCTTTCTTGCAGGTTACATTGCCTTTCCTGTAGGTGACAGCCCCTCTCTTCTCAGCTGTTTTTATCCTCTGGCTTTGCCATGTTTGCCCACCAGGGTGCTACCCCACTGGGATAGTCTGGTGGGTTACTCAAGTAGAGGATCCAGCAGCATTTCCCCTCCCAGGTCCTTGGACTATTTGCTCAGTGAAGCTCAGTCTACATGGTCACAGTTGAATCTTCCTCATCCTCTATCCCTTTCTTACTCTGAAAAACAAACATCTCATTCCTGTTTCTTTCCATGTTGTCTCCCCAGGTTCCTAACTCCTGGCGTGGATGAGTTTTGCTTTCAGCATTCCAGGTGAATTGAATTGAATGGATGGATGATGTGTGTTTGCAGTGTGTGCCACCCAATCCACTGCCCATTTCCCACCTGAGTGATTCAAGAGTTGCCGATATTCCAGTCTGGACTTGCTCTCATTGATCTGTCAGATGCTGCTTTCTCTCCTGTCTCAGGCGACTGCTGATGTGTGTGTGCAGCAGACAGCTGTGCGAAAGGAAGCTCTCCAGATTCCTAGTTACCGGGTGTTATTAATGATTGTGCATTTCCATAGAGCCATTAGCAGGCTGAGACAGATGTATCCCCTGCACCAGAGCGCTTATGTGAGGTATTGCTTCCCCAGTGGCACTGGCTCACAATTTCTTCCAGAAGATGGTTCTTCCAAGATCATTTCTACCAGCTCTCACTTTCTCCAGCTTTTTCTCACATTCTGCGTTATTTTCTGATCCAAGATTTCTTCCATTATTATTTTTAGTATCACATAAAGGCTTCAATCAAGATACATGCTGCACTCTGATAGCACAATACCTATACATAATAAGAGAGCAGCTTGTCTCCAGTGCAGTTGGCACATACGATAAAGAGAACCCCAAGTGAACTTCAGCACTCACAGCAGTGCTGTGGGCTGAATCACTCAACTGCCTTGCCTGGGAGATTCACTATGAACTAAACAATGGAGAGACCAAAGGCAGGGTGGGAGGGGAGACCTAACAGGGAAATGTTTGCCCAGTTCCACCCTGATGAATGACTGGGCCAAGACGTGCCAGAACTCCTGGTCACTCGTCAGGTTATCTCCATTCTGATTGTCCAAATGATACAAGCTATTGCCTAATTTTTCTCTTGTTTCATCCCCTCAGCAGAGTGAATTTTAGAGCTAGTGGTAGATCTCTGGCTCTTGGTGCCATATTTCTTCTCAAACTACCATGAGGAACATCTCCTCTCACTTCCTATCAGACTCCTCAGTGACCCGTCTTGTGTGCTCAAATAGGACCCATTCAGACAGACCAACACTGACCCTAGTTGTCATCCCAAACCAATGATATTTCAGTTTACTAAATCTAGGCAGTTCATCTGTTTCTCCATCCCTTGCTTCCTTACATCCTTAAGAATATGGCCTTTTCTGCTTTTTCTGAATTTCTGTACTTCCTTTTTCTGGATGGCAATGGCTTGAAATAGAGCAATCACATTTACTATCATTACTTTAGTACATGCTGAAGAAAGATGGATCCATCTCCAAACAAGTAGAAAGAAATAATTATTTATTCCACAGAGCTTTTAGTTGCTATAATGCAAGGAATGAAGATAAGAAATGGAAAGAAGGAGAGATGAAGAAAAGAATTGTCTCCCGTAAACATCCCTGTCTGCCATATCATCCTTGTAAAGAAGATGAAGTACAGTCTAGATAAGTGGTCAGTGAGGAGGACTGAAAGTTGGCTGAACTGTGAGCCCTACAGGGCTATGATAAGCATCATGAAGTCCAGCTGGAGGCCAGTCACGAGTGGCGTATCTCA
>JAVCKT010027104.1:0-18497 GCA_032273925.1 Rhynchotus rufescens | reverse complement strand
GATACTTTGGCCAATCCTGTTCAGCGTCTTCACTGATAACCTAGATGAAGGGACAGAGTGCACTCTCAGCAAGTTTGCTGATGACACAAAACAGGGAGGAGCTGCAGATAAAACCAGAGGACTGTGCTGCCATTCAGAGGGACAACAACAAGCAGGAGAGATGCACAGAGAGGGATCTCATGAAGTTCAAGAAAAGGAAGAGCAAAGTCATACACCTCTAGAGGAATAGACCTGTGCACCAGAACTGGCTGGGGGCTGTCCTGCTGAAGAGCAGCCCTGCAGAGCAGGACCTGGCAGTCTAGGTGTATGCCAAATTGATCGTGAGCATTATCATCAGCAGCTGATCATCAACAATGTGTTGTTGTGGCAGAGGACGCCAGTGGCATCCAGAGCTGCAGCCCTGGTGAGGACAAAAGTTGAGTACTATGTCCAGTCCTGGACTCCCCATTTCATGAAAGATCTGGATTTACTGAAGCAAGTCCAGTAAATGGCCTTTGGGTGATTAAGGTGCTAGAGCATCTTCCATATGAGGAGAGACTGAGCAAGAGGCGCCTATTCAGCCTGAAGAAAGGAGGACTGAGGAAGGGAAGACTGACCTTACCAACATTTTTAAATATCTGTAGGGAGAGTGCAAAGAGGATGGAGCCAGACTCTTCTCAGTGGTGCTCTGTGAGAGGGCAAGAGGCAACATACCGAAACAGAGGAAGGTTTGTCTGAACATATGGAAAACCCTTTTTCCTGCGAGGCTGTCAGAGCACTGGAACAGTTTTCTACTTCTTCCAGAGAGGTTTTGGAGTCTCCATCCTTCAAGATATTCATATATAAACACCAGCAATGTTCTGTAGGTCACTCTGCTTGAGTATGGTGCTGTACCGTATCTCCAGAGTCCTTTCCATCCCCAGCTATTCCATGTTTCTGTGATTTTGTAATTATAGCATTTGGATCTCCCCCTCATTTGAGATCCAGGCACACATCTGTGGCCGACTTAAATGTAACTCTGCCAGTTATCTTAATGACCGAGCAGCACAGAGAACCTCACCATGTTTATGCTTCCCTGTTCTTTGTTTAACACCTTCTCCCTTTCTCTTTGAGTTTTGGAATCATGGGAATCTTTCTCTTCTCTTCAACCTTCTCTGCGTTCTTTGTGGCATTCATTGCCATGCTAAAGCTAAACAGGGCTGTTATTTCTGCATGACTATCTTCTATCACTGCTGGTGACACCTTCAGTGCCTCATCTCTGCCTGTCACTGACATGATTTCAGCAGGTTGCTTTTCACTCCCTGACAGATTGGTTACTAGCCTGGATATTTGCTCAGCAGTGTCCTTATCCCTTTCAACATCAGTGAGTTGCTGACATGTGCACTTGGGGAAGGGTGGCTGCCCCACTAATTTCCCTCCCCGTCTAGATGTTTTGGTGCTAATAGCTATAGCACAAGCTGTAGACAGGATACTGCTTTCACAAAATGTGAATCAATTATAAATTAATATTCTACTAGTTTCTTTCTTTCTTTCCATTTTGCTATACTTCTCTCTCTCTCTCTCTCTCTCTCTTTTATTTTTATTTTCTTTCTTTCTTTATTTCTTAAAGTCATTCTGCATTTGGAAGCCAGAGAGAGGCTACACACTCCTGAGGAGATTGTTGTCATCATTTCATCAGACTTCTTGCACAACAGGTCACAAAATCTCATCCTGACTTTCTTACATTAAGCTTGATAAACTTGTGGTTGAGCTAAAGCATGACTTTTTGAAAGATGCCCAACCCTGAAGTTTTCAATGAGTCTATTTCCAACTGCAATCTGGTAGAACATTTCTGTAGTCAACAACTCAAGTAAGCTTTTATCTTGTTCTGAAAATGTGGAAATCTACTGGCAATAGGCATGCTATGGCAAGCAAATTTATAGTTGATTCATCTGTCTCTCTGCTCCTGCTTTCAGTCCCCCTAGTGAGAAAACTCACTGGAAATTCAATTGGTGTCATCACAAAAAGTGGCTGATGTTTAACAAACAGCTGTGAGAGCCCAGCTGCAGTTGGTTGTGTCTAGTATGTTGCCTTTCTGTGCTCCTCTGGACCAGCAGCCCTGTTATTCTTGGTTTCAGTGGGATCCCACAAGCTGGCCTGCCCATCTGTGTCTTTTCCCCAATCCTTCAGTGCATCAGGACTTCCTGCAGTGCACTGTGACACCTACTGCTGAGATCACTGCGGGTGGCTAACCTCCAGAAATTCAGTCCTCAGCTGAAGCCCTCTGAGCACTCCTGATGGTCACCAAGTGCCAACACTGTTTGCGGCAGGACGACCACCTGCCTTCGGGTGGCTGCAGTTCAAACTGCAATGGAGCTCCCCACAGGTCTAGATTAGATAGGCAGAAGTGGGAAATCCACAATAATTGTGTTCACTGGGCACTGTACTGGTTGTCTTGCACATCATCTTTCTTTTCTTTTTAATCTCGGCTGTTAGCACCTCTCAAATACAGTATGTGACAGCAGCCAGGGATCTTTTTCAGTTCCTTCATCCTGCTCAAACCTTATCTGGGATGGCATGTGCATAGGGTTGCCATCTTCACTGCATGATCTCACACGTATACTTCTGTTCTAGCCTCCCAAATGGCCTTGTGTGCCCTCACAGAGCGGGTGATAGATGTGAGATTTGGGGTCTGGCAGAAGTGGCACCTGTCCCCATTCCCTCAGTGCTGATACTGCATCCACAGGGATTTTCTGTGCTGAGGCACATTTCAGGTGGCAGTCCAGATGAAAAGAAGAGTGATCAAATGCAGCAATCACCACCGCTCTCTCCTCAGATATGGCAGCTGTAGTTTTGCTGTGAAATGCCATC
This sequence comes from Rhynchotus rufescens, assembly GCA_032273925.1. Taxonomy (NCBI): domain Eukaryota; kingdom Metazoa; phylum Chordata; class Aves; order Tinamiformes; family Tinamidae; genus Rhynchotus; species Rhynchotus rufescens. The sequence goes on along the minus strand of JAVCKT010027104.1, from coordinate 15,668 downwards.
CGCTGTCCTGTTTATTCTAGATGAAAGTCTCCTGCCCAGAGACTCTTTCCCCAGGCAGAATACTTTACTTGTGTAAATGCTTTAGAAGCAAAGGCAAGCAGCACTGAGACCAAGCAGTGCTCTCTCATTCTCCCAAAAGAGATGAAGTGAGTAGAGGAAGGCAAGTCCAGCTGAAGCTGCTACAACATCCCTGCTCTATTCTCCAGGAGAAAATGAGACCTTTCCCATGGCAGGAGGACAGATTTCCTTGTCATACCTGGCACTGGAAGTAATTTCAGCTGTGGCAAGGCTCATCAAAGTTAATCATCTGACCCTCATCTACATGAGATAATTTTTCAGTGAGCAGAATTTGCCAGTAGCCTCAGCTGGCATCGTACAGACCAATATGAGCAAATCACATTCTGTTCCAGGTCTGCCTTTCCAAATCCCAACCAGGGAAAGAGAGTAGCGGGCGTCAGATCCTGAAGAAGATCTAGATTCAATTCAGCATTTGGTGTTTGGCCATAAGGCTGCTTCAGGTAGCTCTTCAGCAAAAATCTGACAGTCCCCAAAACTTCACGAACACTTCTGGCCTTGAACGGCTGGCGTCTTGCAAAACCTTCTGATCTGACAAGTTTGCCAACATCCTGAATGGTGAACATCCCATGGGGTAGGCGGTTCTTGGGAGATTTCCATGCATCTTCTGTCATCTCTGAAAACCTGAGTGAAAAAAAAAAAAAAAAAGTCTCCTTCTGGCTTTGGAATCAGCCTGGGACCAAACCTATGGAGGCAGGTTCGATTGGATTGGCCCCATCTCTGAAGGGGTTTCAAGCCAATCTTCTGATTTGATGTGAACCGTATGTACGAATGCCACTAAATGACATGTTTCCATGATAGAGACTATGGTGATGAAATTCTTCAGCATGCCAAAGATGGAAACAAAAAAGTCAGTGGGCAGCTGCAACACATCACAAGAGGTGGAAAACAAAATCCTTTTTGATTCCCAGAATGGTTCTCAAGGTAACTGAAAACCTCAGACTCCTGCCCTTGTGAGGGGCATGCACTCACCAAAAAACAGACAAACACTGTCCCTGGCTAGTATTAAAGCTGAACAAGTACACCTACAGAAAACATTCATATCAGAAGATATTACGTGAATGGAAAAGACTGATAATCACTCTCTAGAGTTTTTCCTCTTTGCTTGGCTTCTTTCCATTGATCCTTAAGAGATCGATGGGAAGTTGCATGTGAAAATCCATAACACAAATGTCCATATCCTGATGCCTTTGAGCAAGTCATGATTTTAGTAAAATACTATTTGCTTTTGCCTCCTATTAGCATAATTTTTCTGGGGAGAGAAGAGCAAAGAATGGCCAGGGTTATTTCTGCAGTGGGGACAACAGAGCTGAACTGTGTCCTCATATCAAAGCAGCTCACAGGCCTGCTCCAGAGAAATGCATAACACCTGCATACCACCAATCCCTGATGCCATCACAAGCTACAGTAGTTCAATAAGCTCTCAGGATCTTAGGAATGGAGAGACGTTAGATAAACACATGGTATTGATGCTGATATTATCTTCATGGACAGTTGAACTGTGGTTAAGCTTTAAGAGGCTGGCAGAAATATAGGAAGCAAACCTCTCTGCTCTGCCTCCAGTCCTTCATCCCATAACTTGCCATCTCACAATGGTCGCAGCTTGAAGGCTGTGTATTTTAGGCCCAAGCTTCAGTCTCACAAGGTAGCACAATATTTGGGGTATCAGTTTCTGTCTGCCTCAGACATATGCTCCATGGAGATCTAAAGAAACCACATGGAACAACTGCCCCATGAAAACCATCTTGTTCTTGTAAATTTGCTGTTTGTCCCATGTGATGGACAAGTTTGAGGCTGGGGGGAAGAGTTCGTAGGTGGAACACACTAAGCTTCAACTTAGGAGACAATTTTTCAGCTTTCCTTTGCACTACCATCTCCTGAAGCCTGGTTGTGTTACCTCCCTCTCTTTGTCTCATTTTCCCAGTGCCCAGTGAGGAAGCCAGCAGTGCTGCGGGTTGGCTGCTGTACACTGGTGTCCACTGGGGAGACGGACTATGTAATCCCACTGGCTGCTGGCTCTGTTGCACACATGCTGCACTGTTTCTTCTCTGTCCTTGTTTGCCTTTGAACCGCTTCTTCCATAAGGCTAAACTTCCAACTGAATATGGACTGGTTTAGTTTAAGACTTGAGAAAATTTCCCTGAAGATCTGTACCACAAGATGTGATGGGAACGTGTGCAACATGTGATTCAGAACATCTTATTTCCTTTGAAATGGGGCTTATCTCCATATTCCTGAACTAATCAGAAAGAAGTAGAGTGCCAGTATTCTGGTTTGGCATTGACATGCACACATCTCTGTGCGAGCTTGCAGCCATCAGCCAGCCTCACCCACCAAAACTCATTTTCAAGTATCTGGGAGGGAACTGAGTCAGTTCTAACACTAAGCCACCTCCAGGTGGAGTACAGGACAGCCCTAAGCAGATCTCATCTCAGGCTATGGCTCCTGTACTGTATTGCCTCAGCATACAATTCTGCACCAAGCAGGGTTTTTTTTTTTTTTTTTTTTAAGTTATGAAATGCTTAAATAAGTTGCAGTGACTGACTACATCATTTTGCAGCGATAGGAGGGATGAGGGGTGAGTTCCCTCTCTGAGTATTGTCTGTGTCTGTAAGATCCTTTCTGGAAGGAACTGCCAGCAGCACTCAGCTCTGCTCTCCTTCTCCCCCTGGGAGTCTTCCTCCCGGCTCTCTGAGGCTGTGGAAGAGGCCTCTCAAGCCTGTTGTCTTCCTCTTGCTTCCTTCCTGCTACTGTGATCTCTCACAGCTGCTTTCACCCAAGGTGCTTCCCACCTTTCTGTTTGCAAGGATCCCACATCAAATGCATCCAGCCTGAAGCTAACAGATGTTATTCCTGCCCATCAACTCAGTAGGAAACTGAGATTCAGATTTTTTCTTTAGTACCAATGGTACTAAAAGTTCTCTTCTAGGTCTAATGATGCTATTTTTCTGCAGATGCTGTCACAGGATGCAGAGGTGACATTAATATTTCCTACAATGCTGTATGTTGCATATTTGTCAGATTACAAAACTCTCTACTCATTCTCCATGTCTCTTGGACCAATTTCTAGCCTCAATTGAATGCTATCTGCTCATGCTTCCCCACAGCTCACGAGAGAACTACTGCTCCTTTTTTGTGCCTTAGTTTAAATATCTGGAAAGAACCGTCATGTTTATGAAGAGCCTCCACTTCTTTACCAGAGGAGAGCCATGATTTTTGTAGCATGACCAATAGATGGTGGAAAACACCTTCTGGTCATTTAAGAAAATGTAAAACACATCAGAAAGTCTTTCTTACTCATAGAGCTGTACAAGGAATGGAATAGGATTTGTGTGATTCCAGAGCAGAAAGGCCATCCTCTTTCTATGTACAGCAGTGTTGGACCCCACTGTGAAGGAAATTTGCTTTCATGGCCTGCATGCATCAAATAGTCAGACAAGGCCAGTCCTTCCCGAGGTGTCCCAGTCCACCTCCTCACTGCCTGCACAACTCCAAACTCAGAAAGAAGAGCAGGAGCAAGGAAGCAAGATGAAAAGGTTGAGTGTTAAAAGCGCTGGGCACTTTTCCTTAGGAAAGAACATGGCTAATGATGATGGTGCAAAATTTCCTAGGGCAACCCACACATTTGCCCCTGGGAACCTCAGATTTGCTGGGCCTGCAGGCAGCAGGTTCCTTTCCATTCTGCCAGTCCAGGATGAGCCTGGGGAACAGCTGGGATCTTCTACATCACATGCACTGCCAGCCAGGAAGGTTTTGTATCAAACACCTGTGCCGCCTCAATCCTTTACAAACAGTTGCATGTGTGTGAAGGGTAGGCTGCTCATATTGATGATTCACCAGAAAATACATTCTCCCAACTCCTTTCCCTGTAGCCAGGCCAGCTCTGCAGAGTGAGCTATGCAAAGAAGTGGGATTTTATCCCCATCACTGCCAGTTCAGTTCAGGCATGAGGGAGTTGGTGGGTGGAGAAAGAAGGTGCCATTTTTATGCAGTTGCTTTCCAGGAAGGAGCTGGACTTTGATCATGGTATTTTTTATAGCATCTCATCAAATCAAGCTCTGAGGACACAGGGCCAGGACACACTGTGCATCAATGATAGGAATGTACACTACATATAAAACAGCTTCTGCATTCATTCTTCTCCTGATATTCCCTATGGAAGCCTGGGCCTCAGCTCTGACATGTCTTGCTGCAGAGATGTCCAGCAAGACACAGAAGTCAGCAGGGAGCTGTAGGGCTCCTCATGCTGTCAGTCACAGAGAAGGGGCACTGTGAAGGGACTGTCAGGGAGAAGGAGAAGCGGGAAAGCTTTGCATAGCCACTGGCTCTGTGGTAAGACACCCCCAGAGTTCCCAGGGGAGCTGGGAGAAGTGAGTATCCACCATCTGCTCATCAAAATCTACCTACTCTTTAGCAGACTATGTCACGGTCGGAGCAGGATCACATATTGTTCATTCCTAACAGCTGGGGAGTATTGCTCTTCTGCCTTGACCATGTGAAACCCGAGTGGATTAACCTCTATGGCTTTAGAAACATAGAACTTTGTTGCCTAAGTGACTCACCTGATTTCCTTGATAACCAGGGGACAGAAATAATCACCTTGGAGAATAGTTTCTCTCAGGTAGAAAGAAACTCTAATGGCTATTTCTCAGGCTGTAAAGGGAGCTTCAGACATCGAGCCGTGGTTTAGCTAAAGAACTATTAGAGGTCAGAAGTTAGCAGAGGTAACTCATAGCTTGTGGCACAGGGGCAGAGTGCTCCTCCTTTGCCTCAGTGAGACGCCACATGGTGTTTCTCCCTGTGACACAACCTGTATGGACATCCTTCATGCAAATGATGAGGCAGAATGGCTTGAGCAAAGCCAGTAGCTAAAGACTTCTTGACTGGCTGCTACTCTTGACATCCAGAAAAATTGCAAAGTCAATCTTCAGGTCAAGCTTGTATCCAAGTGAGGGGCAAGTCTATTCTTTGGAACCATTTTTTAGACATTCAAGAGACTCTTTCAAGTTGCCTGAAGATATGTTTTACGTTAGGATAAATCAAATGCTCCATGATTTGATGTCTACAGATCATGTCCACATTTTGGGTTTTACACAAAAAGGTTTCTTACAAAGGCTGAAATCCAACAGTAGAGGACACATCCAAGTTTTGTTACTGAAGAAAAGGGAAACTAATGACTTCTGCACACACCTCCATCACAGAAGCATTGATAGGAAAGGGCCATGGGAGATGTCTAGTCCATTTTACTCAAACTGAACTGCTGCCAGTACCAAACCAGGTCAGCTGCAGATGGCCTAAATGTTTCTTGAAAAATCCCGTGGCTGGAGACTCTGCATGTCTCTGGTGATGTGTCCTAGGGTTGCAGCATCCATTTGGAGGAGGCTTTTTTAAAGAAATATCTCCCAGCAGAACCTCTCAAACACAATTTGTGGCCACTCTCTCTTGTTTTACCGGACGGATTTACTAGTTTCTCAGCTCCACAGAACTACACAATGATGCAAAGAGCATCAGCCCCAACTCAGGCCCCCAGACAAACTCCTTTCATTGTGCTCTGCCTTCAAACAAGGACAAATGAGATGGAATCAGAGAAGAACAACAGGAATGATTACAGGGATGGTGGTAATGGCTGAGGAGGAAAGATTAAAAATAAAAATTAAAGATGGATAGCCAGGCTATGAGCCTAGGTACAGAGGCGTCATCATCACTCATTAAGCAGCTCAGTATTTCAGAGCCAAAGAGGCTTGTGATTCAAGGTAGCCCATCTCCAAAGTGCTGCACCACAGAGGAGCAGCACGAGGCCAAGTGGAAGTAGTCACTTCATGTATATATATTATGTGAGCATGAACATTTTTTTTTCTGCAAGGCAATAATTTTAATTAAGAAGTGAAACTCTGCTTGGCAATAGGCAGTACTGCAGGTGCGTGAGGGAGGGGGAACCTCAGGCTGAGCATCAGGGACACTGTCTAGAAGCTGGAATTGATTTGGTGCTGCAACAATCAGGCCAGAGAAAGAGTCAGATTCTATTGCACAGGACCCTTAAGCTAGACTGGACAAAGCATCAGCTGGTATACAATGCTGAGTAATCTGCCCTTGGCAGGCAGATGGACACAGTGTTCTGAGAAAAGCTTTCCCAGTGCAGATTTGCAGGAGATGGGCCACATTTGCCTCTGGTGTAAGCCTCAGATCCCTTGTCTCCCTGCAAGAGGTGGTGTGCCAAGCCCTGCTTACACCTTCGCCCAAGAATGGCTAGGCTTGGTTTACAAGGCTTTTTGCACAAAGTTTGCAAACCACAAATGTCATGCGGTGAGACGGGGAGGGAGCAAGTGAGCGGAGAATGGAGAGCAATTAATATGCAGCTGGTGCACGGGGTTGAGTGAAAGGAGCCGACGATGACCACCCAGAGCTGACGCTTAGAAACGTACAATAAAAGCTGAAGGGACGGCTGAATGCAAGACCTGGCAAATCAAAACAGACGCAATAAGCTGAGGCCAGCGGAACCAGCAGCCAATGATGGCAGCGTTGCCCACAGACTGGGGGGCATGTGGTTGGCACAGAGAAAGGAGGAGGCCAGAGAGAAGCACAGATGAGCAATACCAAGGGAATCAAAAGCCTGGTCATTTGAAAGCCAGAACAAACGGCAAATTTGTTCCTGCCACACATGGCATCGGCAGTGGGATCTGCGTGGTCCTGTTTGGCCCTCCAGGAGCCACCTGGAGGTGGGCTGCTTCCTGTTTCAGCACAGGATGTTTCTTCAGCCTTCCTGTCCTCCTCCAGGGAAGGATGCCCCTGGGCACACACTATGGGAGCCAGGTTAGGGGACTGCAGTTCTGAGGGAACCCTGCGTCCAAACTGCATCCAAGCAACCCCAGCCAGCATCCAAGCCCTTCTCCATCATGAGATGGAGACATCCTTCCCTTGCCCTGGATGTTTGTGATTTTGATGATCTCCCTGGGACAAGTCTGGGATGGGGTACACAGGTGGTTACTATGGAACAACTCGCCTCCAGCAGCATATCGTGCCTCAAGTCCAGCTTGTTTGTCAGACTTTTTTGAGGGCTTGGGAAGGAAAGTAAAGGCCTGGGCCACATAGCAGAGGCCTTCAGCCCCTTTAGATGCTGGGACATTGTGCTGTCTGCTGTCACAGCAGCTGATAAAACGAGCCAGGCACATTGCAATGCTGCATCTATCAAGGGAAGAGCAGATTTTATAGTCAAGGGACCCACATACACAGCTTGGGAGCTCTCCTGTTGGTGATACATATATAACCATGTAGGACATACGTGCACATTAGAAATAGATAGCAAGCATTTGCGATTCATATCAAATACCTGGGACAGCGCATTTATGTGCTTGATGAATAATGTCTATAGTTTTAAATAGAGCAGGTCTGCAGAAAAGGAGTAAAAACAACATTATTGCAGGGACCTCTGCAGAGCTGTGCTGCGTTGCAAAGTGAGGTGGATGAGTGGAGGAGCAAAGGCTCCAAACCGTCCATTTCCTTGCTGTGTGCAGAGAAAGCAGAGGTTGGCCTCACTGGGACTTTCACAACATCCAGGAGCACTAAAGTTGGTTTCAACATCTCAGGCAATTTAAAGAAAGAAAGAAAAAACAAGACCCAGCAGTTCCCTCTGGCTCGCTGGCATCTCTGTTTGTGGCCTTCCTCATGAAGCACCATAAAAGAAATTTTTGCAAAGAATAGGGTGTTTTTTGAGGTATATCCTGCTGCTACTAATGTACAACCCAATTTAGAGGAGTGTTGTTTCATCTCCCCAGCTCCTCACAGTTAACCTGTAGAGCAAGACTGAGGCTGCAATGCTGTAACAACCCATTAGAGAGCCAGTCAGTCACATCAGTGATTACTGTAATGGTGCACACACCAGCAGATGCTTCTCCACCAGAGCAAGGCACCACAGTACCCCAGCAGGTCTCCCCACTACCAATCAAAGGGTCATATGTTATTAAAGGAATAAGAATAAAATATTCTGCCTTGTCTCTTCTCCGCTTGCCTCCTCTTCCCAGTGGTAAAGACACAGAAGGTCCTGAGGATGCTGCCCGCTTTTCAGAGAACACTACTTGACTCCCTGGGCAACCGCTGTCCCAAGTTCTGCTTTGAATCAGCCTATCAGCATCCTTTCTAATCCAAAGCCAAAATTAGACTTCAAGTGGTGCTAGGCCAAGGTGAAAGTATATGCTTCTGTCACTGTCCTTACAGTAGCCTTTCTTAAATCCAGCCACGACAGATGCTGTAATGGGATCCCACTGAGGAAGGCCGGCCTTATTAGGCAAACTAGACTACTTTTTGTTAAAACACTCTCCTGCTTGTCTTTCCCCTCCATTTTAGTTGTGTCCTGTCTTTAGAGTGTGATGGATATAGGGGATACCTCCAATGTTACCTCTTCATTCTGGAGATGTGTTGTGTGGCCCATCCCTCAAACTCTAGTTGTAAAAGACTTCACAAAACTGCATAAGGAAGTGGTTCGATTTCTCTTATGACCTGAACCTCTGTGAAGAGGTGTATCCAAGAGACTCAAGCTCTTCCTACAGCAATTAGCAAGTCTTAAGTTAATTGAAATACAGATGGACCAAAATAAGACTCTCACATATCCTCAAGACTTACAATATCCCAAGTATGGAATACAATAAAATCAGCCAAACCAGCAACCTCTTGATGTCTTGAACAGAAGGCTCTTCTGGAAGGGAAAATTTTGCTCTCTTCTCTCTTCTGGGCATTTACAAGGGTAACTGCATGAATCTCTCTGGACTTTGCCACTCAAAATGACCTATTTTTTTCTTCTGGCCTTAAAACCCATGAATCAAAAAAGAAAATAGAAGAAGCAAACAAACAAACCCACCCTGACTTTGTTGGCTGTAGCAGCAAAGCCTCTATTACAGAAGCCTCTATTACTGATCTGCTATAGGACATTCAGATCTACTGAAACTATTGACACCATCATGATGAATCTGCTGGAGAACGTTTCTGTAAGGAACACATTGGTGACAAGGAATGTGGTACATATATAAATATGTGCAGACTTTAGTAAATGATAAATCAGCTGAGAACCTCTTAGTGTTTAGAGACAACCAAGTTATATTCTAGTCAATCAATCTGTTCCTGAAAATATTAACGTCTGGCACATAGTTTCATGGCGAAGGCTAGATGTATGCAAAAGAATATTATTAAGAATTTGTGATGACTACACTGAAATACCATTATGTTGTAAAAAGAAAGCTAAATACAATCATCATGGTTGTTTATCACACAGTAGTCTTCCTCATCCTTGTGTTATCCACTTTAACATCTGGGTTTCTATATGCCTCCTTTTCCCTTGAGTATATTTAAATTAAAAATGGGTAACTGTACTTCCGGAATTGCAGTAGGGGGTTTCCTCACATCATGTTCTTCCCAACAGAGATAAAGATGTTGGACCTCAATTTGTGGATATAACCTGGAAGCATTAAATCACCTTGCTTCATGTAGGACCACCTTAGGATTGTGTGCATGTGGCTATGTAAGCATATGAGAGCAGAGAACTGGCCCTGTTCTGGAGACTTTGTTCAGATCGGGGGTTATGAAGCTCAAAAAACACTTAGTGGAGCATTTGTAGGTCAGCACAAAGAGCAGCTCCTACTAGCACAAGCATTTCTGACTTAGCTCTCAAGTTTGTGCACTGATGCTGTTTCGATGCTTTCTCCATCACCTCTCCTCATCCCAGCCATGATGGTCCTTCCTCCACTTTGTGACACCCAGCTCCTACTTTCCCAAAGAAGAGGCATAAGAGGCAGTGAGACTCTGGCGTGGTCATTTCTCCTTAGCGCTGAGCAGGGAGATGTCTATAGTGGGAAGAGTCAAGCTGTGATGTGAAGGGCTCTCTACCAGAGAGGCAGAGGAGGCTCCGGCTCTAGCCTGCTCTGCATCCCTATGGACATGTCTAAATCCAGGCATGGATGATGCAAGCGCAAGGAAAGATACCATGTTTGCAATAGGGGAAGATCCTGATGGCTGTAAAAGGAGGATAAGCAAAGCCTTCCTTCACCAATAGCGTGAAGGGTCAGACCAGCTCTGTGACTATTGCTGCAGCATCAGCCTGACATCCAGCCACTGTCCTGACCCTCCAGTCCCAGGACTCACAACACCAGGCCCAGCTCTCTGCCTGTCTACCTTTCTCGGTTCCCTTTACAGTTGTTTTTGTTTTCTTTCCACAGTTTATTTTCTCAGTCGTCCATGTCACTGTGTGTCATATATCATCCCCATGTGTCCAAAGGAAAGAAAGATCCCCTCCAACCCAGCAGCCCTGTAACGGATGGATCTTCCCAAATCGCAGCTAGCTGACAGCTTGTGAGAACAACAGCTTGAATTACTGGAAGAACTTTTCCCACTGAGTTAATCTGCAATGGATGTAGGTGACCTTCTAAAGGCATCTATTAATCAAAAAAACAGTGCCCATTCACCGTGCTAGGCTGATCCCTTTGGGAGAGGGGAGTACTAATTTTCCACTGAGATAAATCATAATTTGACAATAATCATCTGCCCTAATCATGCCGATTCTTCCTTTTAATTATTTGTATACACAGCTCTTCCTGCCTGGGAAACACAAAGGATGATATTCAATGTGGCATTTGCACTGTCGACAGCAAAACGCTGAAGGCCCCAGCCACTGCCTTAAATCACTCTTTCACGGCGCAAGCACAGTGTGAAGTGCAGCCAAGGCAGGGCCCCAATGGAGACTGCAGGGCTGCAGCCAGCTCCGCTGGGTCTTCCACTTGGATGACGAGAAATACCCTTTCTGGGAGACATACTAGAGCTTCCAGCGATGGGGAGGAGGGCGGTCGGCAAGTCTGGGAACTGTCCTGTACCAAGAGCATTGAGAACAGGCCGACTGGAGAGGAGGGAGCTGAGGCTGACGGGATGGGGTCTGAAGCCCTCCCATCACAGTTAGATGGTTTCCTGAAGTGTCACCCCAACTACATCCATGGCTGTACCCACCAGGGAGCCAGAACAAGGAAGAGCCCCAGAGCTGAGCACTGTGTAATGGACATTCCCTACATTCCTACTGCATTGAGGAATATAATAAGAGTGAGACTGTGGAAAGAATAGCATTAACCTCACCTCAGTTGCACTCGGTTTCTTGGAGAAAGGGCTGTGATCTGGGAAGCCAGCAGACCATGGGACGGAGAAAGAAAAGAAAGAAGGGGTATCACAGAAACACAGAATGGTTGAGGTTGGAAGGGACCTCTAGAGATCATCTAGTCCAACTCCCTGCTCACACTTAGAGCACATGGCACAGGGCCACATCCAAGTGGGTTTTGAAGATCTCCAAATCACACTTTACTCTCACTCTATTCCCGCTCAGTAGATATTCAGGGGAATACATGGCAAGGTCACTTAGAGTTTGACTTTGTGTGCCTTCTACATATCAAATTACTGCTTAAGAGAAATGTTACAAATGGATAAAACAATAGAAACAAAAATAAAAAATGAAAAACCAAACAGAAGTACTTTGGAGTGGACCTGAAATGGGTCTCTGGTCTCTGTCACAGCAGTTAAATTCATTTGTCCTCTGTGGATTCATCCTTTATCCTTATTGTAGTTCACAGAGCAGCACCCATGCAACTATGCACAAAAAAAAAAGATCAATTTCATATCAAATGGTCAGTTTACTCGGAGTGGTATGAACTTTCAAAATGATAGAAGGCAGTTAATGGAATTAGAAACAACACTTAGTGAATGCTTAAAACAATGGCTATCATCTAGCTACAAAATCATCTTCATTTGAAAGCATTAACAACATATGAAATGCATAGTATTTCAGCCAAATAGTCAGTGGCAGATTACCTGACCCATGGGCCACTTGTTCCAAGCTGCAGCTGGACCTGAGGTTAATTTTCCTGCCAAGGCTTAGCTATAATTTAAATTTTCTACACTGTTTAAGCTGAGTAATCTGTACTTCACATCTCTCAGGCATTAATAAAACAGTTCTGAAAAGTTTCAGGATAAAAGGTTAAACCTATAAAAATATGTAACTCATTTATAAAAATAACTCCATCAGATTTTTCACAAGTCAAAACAGCAAAGGTGTTGATTCCATGTGTAATAACCTTGGAAGCTCCGCTGGTAAAAGTCATCAGAGCAGCTTCTCTTCGGGATTCACCAGCCACAGACTTTTCAAAGCCTGCACCAAGGCTGCGGATGTTGCAGGTTGCAGCAGTGTCTGTCTGGTATCTCCTGCTTCACAAGCAGGGAAGCAGCTCAAGGGACCTAGAGATGTTCTTGGCCACCTCCATGCATCTCTCTAGGCTCCCTTCCTGCCATGAAGCTTGGTCCAGATCTTCTCTGTGAAGGGTTTTGCTCAAATTTCAATCTCCTGGTGGTATCAGTCCCTCCTAACAAGATGGAAAGTTTCAAAGAGACCTCGTTATCTTTTAGAATTGCTCTTTGCAGGGAGAACAGGGACAATTCCCCTTTTTTAAAGAGGTATCTGTGATCTAGTAGCTTAATACATCCAGTCGGTAGAGAAATTTTGTTTAAACTGAGTCCTTTCCTTGCTTTCCTTTCTAGACTTGGAACTGTGCCAATGTCACCTGTAGGTGACCCTTCAGGCGTGCCAGACATCTGAACCACCCTACATGTCTCCTGCAGGCTCACATGAAGCTGTTGCCTGTTTTCCTCCTCTGACTCTCTAGGAATCAGTTGAGCTGGTGCAGATGCAAACATTTGACTTCAAGGACATCTGAAGTCAGGTGAGATGAACCCTGTTCTTGTCTCTCAGCCCAAGAAACTCTCTTCTCTACTCCCTAGAGAGGAGAATCATATCTGCTACTGTTAAAAGGTGAATCAAAATGAAAATGGTCAAAAAATATTCTGCAATATGCACTCACTTGCTTACAAGTCATTTCTGCTTTGGTTTGGGTTGGGATTGACAGAGTGTGCTGGATGCCAAGCAGACCTATGGAATCAGCAGGTCCTGGAGGCAACTTTTAAGCTCTATTGAAAAAAACATATATTTCACTATGGCTGTAAAATAGTATTAAATATGGTTATATAGCTACTCAGGAGCTCAAAAATTATTTTGAAATAAATCAGCTTAAAATAAAACCAAGAATTCCTTGTTATAACTGATACTATATTTATATTCAAATAATCAGCTTTTCTTGGTAAGCATTAGCTTGTATTTGCCTATCAGTTTTTAAAAACCTGGTCTTTCTCCTCTTCATCAGCAGCCCGTTAAGCCTTTTCATCTGCAGCATTTGCTGCAAAGTCAGGTAATGCAAGGCAAGCATCCTTATGTCTCATTATTACTGATTACCCAGCTCTGGCCTGCTTTTTTCCCCAGCTGGTTCTGCAGGCCTGGCCTTTTCTAGGAAATGCCATCATCCCTCACAACAGCACAGCTTAGAGACTTGCTGGGAACTGTATCTCCTTGCACCACTCTATAGGATCTGACAGTGCAGCTATTTAAAAACACTTCCTTTCAGGAGGCCAAAGGATTAGTATATGGTTAATGTTTACAGTACATTATATTATTCCAGAAGCAAAAAGCAGCGGCCCTGGGGTTGGCCATAAAATGCAGTCCAGGCTCCTTATTAGAAATGCACTGATTTACATCAAAATCCAAATCTTTGCAGATATGACCTGAGTGCTGCACCAAAACCTTGCAACTTGCTTGCTTGCTTGCTTGATGCCTCAGTTACACACATAATAAACCCATTAAGCTCTGAGCCATTTCTTTGGCTCCATGCTGCTGTAGCTAACCTCTGCAGCTGGTCCAATGTCTTAGTCTTTGGTTACAGACGACACTTTAGAAGAAACCTTATCTCAAAATAGTATCTTAGTGAAAGGGAAAAGGGCTATCTGCTCTCCTGCCTGCTTCAGAAGAAGCCAGGCAGGCAGTTATTGCCCACAGCCCACAGTCCTTGCCCTTTCCATCCAAGCATGAGAATTTATCAGAGAGACATGAAAGACAGTAACTAAACTATGGCCAACTTCAGTGGGAGCATGAGTAGGCCTTAGCAAAACATTGCCTTGTTCAAATAACCTTAATGACATATAAGATAGATCACTGTAGGCTAGCCAGCCTCTTAGATCTAGTTTTTTCTTTTCTTTCTGTTTATATTAAAAATGAGAGCAGAAGTAGGAGAGTGCTTCAAGTACACACTGTATGAATAGAAGTAGCAATAATGACATTTAGCCTTTATGCAGTGGCTTGTTATCTGCAGATTTCAAAGCATTTCCACAAAAGGACAAGCTCCAGAAAGAAGAGGTGACCCTTGGAGGCTCACTCAGCACGTCCTGCCAGGGCCAGGGAGCGATGCCAGCCTCCTACCTCCCCCTGCCACTGGCCACATATTGGCTTTGAGGCAGTTTACTCTGGCTTTGTATCCTCTCACCACCACCTCCCTTTCCTGGGCAACTCCCCATCTAGTTTCTGTTGGGATGGGGATTAGTTCTAAATGGACAGGAATAGCGTCTAGACGCAGATGTGCTCCAATAACACCCAACGCTCAAATTGGAGGGAACAGCAAAATAGCCTGGTGTGTATGAAAAGGAGTTTATTTTAATTAAATTTGTGATGCACATGCATCAAAAAAAGTCTTATATGAGGAGGAAAGAGTAACCTGTTTGCTCTCCTGTATTAGGGGCAACAGGAACTCTCATGCAGCTCAGAGCCCTCCTTTACCAGCTCTTTTAGCACCAACTTGCAGACATGTGAATACTCCAGTGTGGTCTGCAGAGCCTTCCCACAGAGCAAAAATCAAACCTGAAATACGGTGCCTTGAAGATTCTTGTGTTTCAAGACCGCAAAAGGCTGGAAAGCCCAACTATTCCGGGTGTTTAAAAACATTTTAGGACAAGTGGATCTACCAAATGAATAAATGGCAGCGGGGAGCCTCTCCACAGCTACTTGAGATTTTGGTCCTGTTCCTGACATGGGAAAAACGCTTTTGCTGTGTTTCTTCCTTGTATGTTGCAAACTCTGTACAACACGAGGATTTCCATGGAGATAGAAGCATTGCATATTGTTGAGGCAAGGATGTGAATTTAAAATAGAAATATGATTGATCTCCAAATGCTGCTCAGGGGGCAAGGCAGTGTTATGCTAAAAAGTATGTTTTGCAGCCCTCGGTCACACTGCTTGGGTTTGCTGCTGTTAACTCCTCAGCTGCCAAACGTGGTATCTGGAGAATGAGTAGCTTGGAATAGCATTAAAATGATTTGGCAGTAGCCATCCCCTGATGGTTCAGTGCTGGCTTTCCTGCAATAAATCTGTTTCTGCCTCAGCGTGGCAATAAGTGCTCACCCTGCCAGGGGCTGGGAAGCATCAATTCCCGTGGCAGGGAGGTGCGAGGACTCTCAGTGGCATCAAAAAGGGGTTCAGCATCTTGCAAGATCAGTCACTGAGACTTTGGATTCACAGGTGAATTTAACAGCAGTGAGGTTTGGTTATTAATTGAATAAAAATAAAGAAAACCTCTGTTGGATGTATCTCTTTGCTCTCCATTAACTGCCAGCAAATGACAAGGGAGAGAGGGAGGGAGGGAGGGAGGGAGGGAGGGAGGGAGGGAGGGAGGGAGGGA
The DNA here is from genome assembly GCA_032273925.1 of Rhynchotus rufescens. NCBI lineage: Eukaryota > Metazoa > Chordata > Aves > Tinamiformes > Tinamidae > Rhynchotus > Rhynchotus rufescens. The sequence goes on along the minus strand of JAVCKT010027104.1, from coordinate 21 downwards.
GGGCGGACGGAAGGAAGGAAG
>JAVCKT010027103.1:34766-49397 GCA_032273925.1 Rhynchotus rufescens | reverse complement strand
ATTTAAAGAACTTTTCTGTTGGCAACAGTTGAACTATTGACAAGCACTTTTCTGAGCTGTGAGTTAAACCAGAACAACATGTGCCTTGTTGACACTCCCCATGGTTCATTCTTAAATTGGAATGTTGTTTAATACCAATTTAGTGCTTTATAAGAACCTGTATACATCACTTCTATAAATTAGTAAAGATATTAACGTAAATATGATTTCTTTGCCTACACTGTTCTTCTGTAAAACTCTTTTCTATTATTTAATGTTCTTTAATAAATCCTGTGTGAACTTTCCGTTTCTTTGGCATTGATTGATAGCAGGCTAACAGATACATAATTACATGGGTCAGTTTGGTTACCTTCTAGAATGTTAGCACAACCTTATTTTTCTTCCAGCTACATGAAATAAATAATAAATTAAGGATGAATGCAAATTTCATCATATGTCGATCCTTAAACAAAAGGGTTCTAACCTTTAAATTGACAGCACATGGCTTTGTCAAAATCTAGCTGCACTAACAAAATCACAGAAATAATGGTAAACTGTAATATATGCCAGACAGTAGAGGGCAATGAGATATATTTTCCTAGTAGATTTCAGATACATTTTATGATAACAAGAGAATAATAGGATTCAGGCTTAATTTCGTGTACTGTTAATTGTGTTTTTTTTTTAATATATGCTTTTTGTTTGTCCATTCAGTTTCTATCTCCAGATTCCGCCTTGTTCTGTTCTTCTCATGTTTGATAAATACTGTAATCCTGTGTGGTCCAGGACCATCCTTGCTTTGTATTCCAGGTGAGCTTCTTTCTCCCTTCACACTTCTACCTCTAAGAGATAAGCAACAGCTTTAAGGTGTAAAGGAAAAGGTTCTCAGTTTCTTCTGTGGTGACATGGCACTTCTGAAGAATAAGTCTAGGAACGCCATGGTCTGTAGTGGACTCTGCTCAGAGAGCCTCTGGAAACGGAGCATTCTTAACTCCTATTAGTACAGAGGCCCATAAGGGGGCAGGAAGATCAGAAGGGATGGACAATGCACAGTGAGTGGATTCCCTGACAGAATCTGACAGTCCTTCCCTGACTATGTAAAAGCATTGATTTCCCAAGGTTAACAGTTTGGCCAAGTTCATTTGAATTACCATGCTAAGCACACTGAACAGCACCATAGATACTTTACCAAACTGACATCTTTCAGAATTTATGTATCTAGCCACTGTGATTCTATCTCCATACTTTATTACTCTAAGACAAATTGTTATATAACTTCAACCAAATTTCATCAGATAGATAGAAAATTTGGACATCTTAAAAGGAGGAAGAAAAGTAGGTTTAGGACATACCTAACTCATCTGGGCTACTTTTTTTTTTTTTCAGTTTAGACTCAAAATTTGAACATTTGGTTTAGTGATCAGTGATGATGGCTAAAGAACATTCCTAATTTTTTTTAATTAAAAAAATATATTTTTCCCCATGTGTTTCTAGTTATTAATTAGATCAAATTAGTTTTCTGCTATGCTTGTGAGGGTAGACTTACATGTGTATAAACTTTCTAGCTCTCAGAAATGCTATTTAATAGCTTTTGTAAATGCAGTCCCTCTGAAAAACAAATCCAGAAATGTCTGTTTTGTTTCAATCAGAGTTCACTTTGGACTCAACGTAAATCTAAGGCTGTTTCTCGTGATATTAGAGAGACTTTTAAAATCTGATTTCTCTTGAAATAAAGATGGCATTACATAGCTATGATGGTGTAAAAGGGACTTGCAGGCATTCGTCTGCTTTATGCTATGAAAGCCACCAACTCACTGTAGAGGAAAATAAGGCTGACAGTTTTGTTTATAGTTCTGAATGCTATTGGGAAAATGGAGAATCAATCTTCTTTAATCAACCAAACACGAGTCTGACAGAGAGGATCTGAAATTCTGCAATGTGCCATATGACAGCATCAGATGCTATATTATCTCACAATCGTATTTTTAAAGTATACTGTACATCTACACTACAAACATTTTAAATGATTTTTAATGTAAATAACTTTAATCTTTTTATTTTCATCATTGAAACAAATGAAAAGATCCATCTTTGTAGCTTCCTTTCCATGTAGTGGGCAACAGCGATAGTAACCTGGACACAATATTCTTTGCTTTTCTTTTCAGACATAAAATCGATAGCATTAAGTAGGAACTCATTTTTCTCTGTGGATACTCGTATCCATTATTGGATCATTTCTCATGTGCAACCAACCATCTGCTTTAATGTCAAAGTTGATACTTATAGTTGTTCCTTTAATTTTTCTCTTCTGTTTCTTCACTTGCAGTATCTAATACGAAACCACAAATTAAAATCTCTCTGAAAGAGTATATTCAGGGCAAAGTACTTCAATCACTTTTAAATTGCTCATTTTGTGCTACACTGAAGGTGATAGAAGAAAAGAAGGTTGCAACTTTCTATTAAGTTCAAATCTTTGCCTTCATTTCTTTCTTTTCCTTTTCTATTTTTTTAAGGTGCAGTCACCAATCGATCTGTCATATTGTGGTTTTCAAAGATGAACTCAGAATGTTCTGAAAGGAGGTTGCTGTTGAAGAACTGCTAGAAGACCTAGAGTAGCGAATTACATTTTCATTGTGGCTAACTTTCAATGACACTGAAGATGTCTCACTTGGAAGATCATCAAACTCATGTTTTCTCTTCCACTTCAACAGACAAAGCTTCATTCATTTGATCTGGAGAATCTGAAGAGATTAATTTTCTTTTTGAAATAAGTGTGAATTCTTTTTATCTTAGGATTTAAAAGCTCCTGACAATGCTTACCATCAACTTTAGAAAAAATAGCTGTTTTCATGACTTCAGCCCTACCATTCACTTTTTACCACTAAGTCTTTTAGCGTTAACTTTCATGAGCAGGTTGTTATACACAGAAAATTAATAATAGCTACGTCTAAATCACGTATTTGTCATATAAATAAGCAGCTTCCACATTTACTAAGATAAAAAAAACTCATTGATCTTAACATTGTAAATTATGAAAAAAAATGTTAATCATGTTCTCTTATACTTTTATTACATTCAAATCTATTTCTGATTGATTAATAATCCTATCTGTTCTCTCCTTCATGGTATCTAACATTTAACTCCATATCTGTATTCCCATGCCTAAGAATATCATGTATGTCCCATAAGGCCTCCAGGTCTGTACCTATACTAATGTTTAGTGCCCCAAAAAAAGATAGGTCTTTGGTGAGAAAGGTGCTTGAGACCGATGCTGAGTCTGGGAATAACAAAGGCCCCATGACTTGTGAAAAGTCAACTTGCAGTTTTAGGGTAAAAGTGACCAAGAAAGCAACAGTGCAGACTATGCACAATCATGGCAGTATCTACATGATACTTAATGGACATGGGAAACAAACACCTAACATTTGCACTGCGCAAATCAGGATTCCTGTTTTCCTTTTAGATACTTTCATTGAACTGAATATTGCTGAGTAGTGCTTGGTTGCAGTCACTGTTGCCTAAATCATTTGATATAGCCATAAGAATGAGGCAGCCCAGGAGAAAGGCAAACTCTGATGCAGACTGATGTAAGGCCACACTGGAAAGGACTTGAAAGTTCATCTTATCTATCCACTATCCAAATGCAGGATAAGAAATATTATCAATATTTCTGAGATTAGGTAAAGTGAGCATAAAGATCTCTAATAACCAAGATCTGATATCTTCTCTTCGCAATGTATTCTAGTGCTTCACTATTCCTACTTTCAGAAAATTCTTCCCAATATAAAATCTAATTTGCTCTTACTGAATTTTAAATTTCGTTTCTTATGTTATCCATGCTGAACATGGAGAAAAAATATTTTCTTCCTTTCTGTGGTAGGCTTTTAAGTATATGAATACATGTTTTCCCTCAGACTTTTTTTCCTGTAGACTAACCAACACCAATTCCTCAGACTTTCCACACAAGTCTTGTTTTAGGTCCTGATCACTTCTGGCTCTCCTTTGGACTCACACCAGTTAACTCACACATTTTGTGAAGTGTAATGCTAAATGCTAACTATAATGATTGAGATGACACCTCACCAGTGTTGAATACTTCAGCTTTATAATTTCCAACATCTCACAGGTTACATTTCTGTTTTTACACCCAGGTCAGATCCACTCTATCCCCAAAACCTTTTCTGAAGGACTAGCCAGTTATTTCCTATTCCATGATGTTAATGTTGCTTAGTACTACCTAAATATGAATCTATGAATATGCTTTTTGAATAATTTTGCACTAATCAAATTTCCCTGCTTTGCTTATAACATGATCTATATGTATAATTCAAAAAGAGTGCCAAAGCCCTTACTGAAGTCAAGATACAGAAAATCTATTTCTCTTTTGTTCACAGCCCTACCAGCTTATTACAGAAAGAAAATAGATTGATTTGACATGAGTTGTTTTTGACACATCTATGTTGGCTTTTACCCATGTCGTTGCTGTCCTCCAAGTGTTCATAAGTAACTTGTTAGATTATTTGTTTATTATTTGTTCTACTATTTTTCCAGATTTTAATTTAAATTGACTGATATAAAATTCTCTGTCTCTTCTTTCTCTTTTAAGAAGCAACATTATATTTGTCTTTTTAAATTCACTTGGAACTGTGGCAGGCATCCTCAGGTTCTCAGAGATGCCTACGAACAGCTTTAAAACACTTCGGATAGTTCCGTAAATAAGCCAGAGTCCATTTTATCAGGCTCTATAATCTCTTTTTGCCTTACTTGACCTAAAGCCCTTTCATTTTGATAATAATTTTATTAGCCACCAGATTACAGTAGACCTTTACAGTGAATATTGAAACAAAAAAAAAGGCTTACATGATTTTGCCTAAGATATCTTACATTACTATTTTTTTCCCTCAATTGAGTACTATACAGTTTCTCAATCTTTCTCTTATTCCTTACAGAATTCAAGTAGGAACCAAACAATTATAAAATTTAATCTTCTTTGAAAAATATTTTTAAAGCAGTCACTTATAAAATATTTCTTCTTTCCCGTAATTAAAATTTCTTCCGTGCCTTGCACTTTCTGATTTTTTGTCCCCATGTACTTTTATGCATTCCTTTATTCTAATCCTAGTAAGCTCACATAATTTTCATTTGCTGTATGACTCTTTCACATGTTTGAGGTATATGATTTAGCTAGATCTCTTGTTATATTTGCTATTCTTTCCCTGCTTTGGGATCATTAAACTCCGAATAGTTTGATTTTCACCACGAAGAAGTGCTTAATTCTTTTATTCCTTTGGATTTTTCTTCCATAAAATCTGATCTTTGAATATCCTATCTTTCTTGAAATTCTCTTTTTCTATTTTGTTGCTTTCCCTCTTGTCTTTTAAAAAGATCGTAAACACTTTCATTTCATGTCCACACATTTTTCCCCCTTTCATACTGTCATCCATATACTATTTAAAATAGCACAAGTATTCTGTAGCGTGTACTCTAACTTCTCTAGCTGCTTCCTCTGCTTTCTGTAGCAAAGCTGTTACCAGAACATCCCAAGACATTCTAGACACTCTGTGAGTTGCTATATTCCCTTCCTTCAGAAGTCTAGGCTTTTTTTTTTTCAGTTATGATGAAGCTCAAGGCCTTACAGGATTTGGTTAGTTTAACAAAGATGATGGCCCCACATATGTTGAAAAGCAGTTGCCCCCAAGGGGGAAAAAAAAAAAAAAAGCTACTGCTATGCCAATTGAGTTGGAGTTTTGTATTCCAGCTCTTCTGTCCCTCTTCATGTACCTGACTCCTGTCTTTGAAGAGACATTTCTAGATGTGAAAAGACAGGAGCCATGCCTCAAACTCCCTCCTTAGCCTTGACATCAAGGGAGAAAATTAGCATCCACATATGTGGACCTGTTTTTATTCATATTTTTCTTCTCTGCAGAATAGAAATAGAAATTTTATCTAATTTCACACAGTTCTATTAGATAAACCATCCAAATTATATGAGAAACAAACCTTTTCCTGCTGTGCATTCATTACTAGGGTTTCTTCTAGTGATTGTCAGTCTGAGATACATTTTTTGCTGCTATATACTAAAAGGGGAAAGGGTGAGAGTACTCCAGGTTTAGTAGTTTGCCACATACAGAAGATTAAAGGGAAGAATGCCAGTGCTTAAAGTTGAGAAATAAATTAGAAATTTCAGGTTATTTTCTCTGCTTTGCCATTTACGCAGGTATTGTCTAAACATGACTATTATCCTAGTGAAGGAAGTCTTGTTAGGAGGTTGAAGTAAACACTAAGATTAAGACTAAATATTATTTTCTGGTGATGACACTACCTGGGTATATGAACTTTGGCAGGTCTTTTCTGTATCCTTTAGTTTTTAGATACCTTGCTGTAAAATGATTATAATGCTATCTGTGTTGTGAGGCATTTGCATTAAAGAATATTTATAAATCCATTAAGATCCTCAGATGATAAGTACTACAGAAAGCAAAGAATTCTTATTAAATATGTCCGCTTGGTATGGTGCTAGGATCTTGACGACAACCTTATCCCTAAAATCGCTAGAAGAAGATTTAAAAGCCTAGAGAAAATGCTGAAATGAGGTGAATTTTCTCTCATCTCTGTAAAGCATCTTGCTGCACTTAGAGCTCCAAACATGCGTCTGTCATCTGGAGGCCAAGCAGGCCTTCCACAATTCCAGGAAATCAATTCCAAAGACTGTAGATTGTCAGTTGCTTGTACACTGGAGGCCGTCCAGGCATCAGATTAAATTGTATGAGAAAATTGTTGCAGGCTCTAGACTGCACGTAATGGAGACCCTCAATGACCTTTCCGAGGATTTGGGAAACATGCATTGAAATTACCAACAGACCCTTTTGTAGCACCAAAACTGCATACTGAACTTCTCTTACTCATCACACAGGGTCATTCACAACTGAGCTAGTTATGAAGAAGAAAAATGAACCAGAAAATGTAATCACCATCCTTTCTTCTTGTATAAAATACACAGGCATATCAGAGCTGCACTCTTCATAGGGGAAAAAAAAAAAAAGAGAGAGAGAGAGAGAGACGCTGGCATTTATGAAAGCCTCAGTCTTTAGCAGTATTTAATGAGGCTACTGTTACTGAATTTTTCACCCTGAGAGATTTCAGCAGAACACCCAAAGTACCGGCCAAAACTACCACTGATGAAGAAAGCTGATTTAGAAATGTAACAGTTTCAGTTCTATTCAGAGTCTGTTGATTGCCCTCTGTTTTTTGGTTTATTATTTCATTGTTTCTACAGTACCCTTGACATGGCTAGAGTTCATGCTGCTAATGTGATACTTTCAGTGTTGCTCACTTGGAGGTTCAGACCTTGGTATGTAACACCTATTGTCTCAAATAGGAATGTTACATGTGCACTAAAACATAATCCCTTTGGAAAGTAAAGTTTGTTATACCAAAAATGGAGAATCTACATATAATTCTGTTTACTACTTCTCATTAACCTGTGGTTTCAAAAACTGGGGAGTTTTGTACCTGAATTCTACTTTTCCATTTATCAGTGGCTTGTTAGACAAGTCACTTCTCCCCACCTCGATAATACTCCTTCTCTATAGCAAAGCTACATGGTTTAACAAATATTTGCCAATATTTTTTTAAATCTATCAGGTAGATGGAATGTTAGTGCACTTTTTTGTTGTCATTGTTTTTGCTGTTGTTCTTTGTTTGTATTTTGAATAGTTCCTTTACATTCACCAAAACAGAAAAATGTGTTTCTTTTAATTAAAGATCATATAGATTTACATCCCAAACTGCCCATAACTTACAGGTTTTGTACATGCCTCCAAAACAGCTGTGAGCTGTTTGAATTAACTGTAAGCTAATTCTTAGTCTGACTGCAAGGTTCTGCAATTTAGCGATTGTAGACAAACAAACACAAACAAAGAGGAAATCTGTAGACAGAAAGTGCTCTTACCATTTTTGAATCTGATACACACTTTCCATATGACCTTGGTTAAGTTTTTTAAATTTGTTTCCTAATTCCCCATGTATTATTTTGGAGTAATAATTTCCCATTGCAGAAGTGTCTGAGTATAAATTCATTGCTAAATGTCTTTTATGCTAAGACCTGCATACGCTAAGACTTGCAAGTAACAAAGCTAAAGCATCAGTTTAGCATTGACTCATTACAGACTAATCATATTTATATTTTTAACTTTCTACTTTATCAGAGATCTTGTTCTGACACTCATGTATGTAATTCTCTTCCACTTATATTTCATGGTTTTATACACATTTTGATCAACTAAAAATTACTTTTGGAGTGTGTCATTGTAGAATTAAACCTCCTATGTTCTAGGGAAGAAAGTTAGGGAGAAAGGTATGTAGTGGCATTCCTTGCTCACACACAAAAAGAAAAATCTATGGCCTGAATGAATGAATGAATGAAGAAAGGAATGAAAGGCATATGATTATGAAGAAGAGACGTTCAAAGACTGTTTTAGCCACAGGCCTTTTCATGTTGAATAGCTGGCACATCCAAACTGTAAAAAACAAAGCAGGAATTTCTAGGATCAATTTCACCCCTTTGACTCATCCTGTTCCTTTGCCCATTTGCTCTCGTAGGGGAGGACCAGAGTGTGCAACAGGAAACCAAGCAAAAACAACACAAGAAAGACGCATTTTAATTTTAGCCACACAGCTGCCTCTAGGTTCTTTAAATACACTCCCCTCTAAGTGCTTCCATACACAAAGCTATCCAAGCACTCTAAACAGGCTGTGTCTCAACTGCAAACTCATTCCACAACTAATCTCCGTCTGTCATTGTTACAGCAGGCACACCAAGTTGGTCAAATGCCCAGTTGGGGCAAACTGGGTGCTTATCCAAGTGCCCTTTTGCAGACGCTGTTAGGTAGCTTTAAGTGATGAGTTACAGACTCCAAGTTCTTTGGATAGGGACAAGTTTTCAGATAAGGATTAAAAACAACCATCTTTCTCCTTATCTTCTCCCTCTGCACATTCATACACAGTGTAAGAAACCAAAAATATCTTTTGAAGTTGTGCCTATGAGTGACACTGTGCCCTATTTTGATGTGACAGGTGACCTATTCTCCTTGTACTAGGCTGCATGTAGCCTTGTTGTCTGGAAAACTATCTGGGGAATTTAAGGGATACCAAGAGAAAAATGGGAAATCTAAAAGCTCAGTCACAACACTTCAGTTCTTCATCGTAGGGTTTTTTGTTTTGTTTTGTTTTTTTTCCTTTGGCTTTTGAAGGTGAAGCATAAACCAGCTTTGAATTCCAGAGGTTTTCTACTGCCATCATGTGGAGACTGCCCTAAAAATGTAAAATCCTGTTCCCAGACTGCTAAGGGATATCATTTTTCCTGCTCTTGGCAAACTGAAAATGTCTAATTTAGTTTTACATCTATGCAGAGCTAGTCCTAGAGCCACAAATGCCATAAACATCTGTTAAATATTCTACCCTCTTCAGTAGACTGCTTTTCTGTTACTGAAGCAGTGCATTTATTCGCAAAGCAGAGCTAGTGAAGAGTGTGGCTGCTTGGTTATGCTTGCCTCTTCTGATGTTCCAATACAGGTTTCCTTCTATGGTCTGCAGGAACATACAAACATTTAATATCAACGCTGTTTTCATTCCATGCAGCAGTGATACAAAGGAAAACAATGTTACAGAAAGGTATCATAAATTCAATTCCCCAAGCTATCTTGGGATCAGAAATTTACATTCTTCAGGTACTGCTGTTCTGCTATGCAATCCTCCATCTTATCTGATCATCATAACATTAGCATGTAGGGGGCTACGGTAATTTTACTACATAAGGAGCAAGAGTATTCCCACATTTCATGAGACTTCAAATTTTAAAAATTTCAGCTAAACCAATTTTAAAAAGCAAAATGGAAGATCACCAAGTATGTTTTCTGCTTTATGTTTTCTGCTTCACTTGTTTCTATTTCTATATTGATTAACATCATAACTGTAAAAGACAAAACATTCAGGTATATTTTCAGTAAACCTTTCAGCAAAACTTATATATTTGCCTAAAAGACAAAATCAAAACAGTTTGAAAGACAAATATTCTCAAAAAATTTTCAAGAATCATTTCCCTCCGCCAAATACATGCAAGGGTTTTTAAGTAAGTGGCCTTCTTTTCAAAGGTGCTGAACCCACCAATACCTCTTCCCGAGCTACATCAGCAGAGTCAGGCTTGCATATGGTCTGAGGATCTCAGTTGTACCTCCTGTCCATTCCATTATCTCACTGGAAAAAGAGTCATGCTAACTATGTTATAGTTTCTCCCTCAACAGAAGTTGGCAAACATAACCATTAGGCTCAGTAAGGTCCATAACTGACTGTGAATCAACTGATCAGCTTTCCAGCAAATATCAACCTTTTCTTGTACAACAAGACCTTCTTGTAAGAGTTCTAAGCCTTTTCTGAAGGCAGTGCTCAGTAATTTTTGAAAGATGGTTAAAGATAGTACTGTTATCAAGGCACTGCCTTTCACTTAGCTTATAAAAATCCATTCAGATTTGCCCATATTCTAAACTACTGGAAAGAAAAATCAGCATTCAGCAGCTTTTGTCTTGATATACTGCTTTAAGCTCCCACAGTTTTCTTTAGCTTTGGACATAAATTGTTCAGTGTTTTACTGCAATAGTCTGTGCAGAGTAGATTTCTAAATTACAGGCAAAATGGATCCCTCTGACATTCTTTGGCATAAGGGATGATACTTTGGCCTGGGAACCAAGAGCCAGTTCTATATTTGTCTTTTAAATGGCTGTAGTCATTTTGTACTTTCCATAGCCATATTATTAAGCAAAGCCTTCATCACTAGTAAGAGAACACAGATGAATTCAGCCATCTAAAGTCACAAGCCTACAGAGAAAGTAACTGACTCACAGTAGCACCTGAGCTTCTCAGAAAGCCTCTGTCCAGTCCATAGCCTTGACTCCTTTGTCTGTACTATGGGATGAGGCATAGTATATGGATAGATCACTGTTATTGCATTGTATGACCTTTCTACTGACTAGCATGTTAAGAATTTCACCCTCTATGTCAAATTAAATGATCTGTTCCTTTATTTCTCACTAGCAGATGTTCATACTGAAGGCTCCAGGTTCAAAATCTCTACTGCAGGAAGAACTTTTTTTACTCTTGCATATTAAATTAATGGATTCTTGCTTTTTTTTTTTTCCTTTTAAAGGTGATAGGAAATAACAGACCAAGTTTGTTATCAAAATAATATTCTCAAATTTAGTTTTGCATTCTCGAGAACTAAGAAATAACAGATTTGAGATTGCCAGTGCAATCTTAATTCTGCTACGTCATGCATGTATATCATGAACTTATTTTTAATTCCCTACTTATACCTTGTTTTTTCCCCACCAGATAATGTATCATGCAATAGACTGTGTAATTCAAATTAATAAATCAAAATCATATACAGAATTAGGCTGTTGTTTGTAGTACCCTTACCTTGTTTTTTTTTTTTTGCCCTTTCCCTACAAACAACATTATTTTAAACAATACTATTTTAAAGTAAGATTTGGACTGTGTATTGTAATTTTAAGTAAATTAGATAAAGCCATTGAATCCTGAGAAATTGTCTACAGACAGTCTTTGAATGGACAAAGTTTGACCTTCCTATAATATTTTAATACATGAGACACACGACACCTAGTGGCTAATCCAAATAATGATACAGAATGTATAGAGCCAGATATAATGCAAGGATATAACTCTTCAAAATTCACAAGGTTCACAAAATTAAGATGCAGCTGCAAAACTGAAGGCATGTTACAATCCATATTGAAGAGTCAGTCAAAATGTCCCTAACAGACTCAAGAGCAAACAAATAAACAAAAAACAATCAACACTGAAAATCAACATGTAAAACACAAACTCGTTTTTTGATCTCCAGGAAAATCTCACTGATAAAAAATTCCTGGTCTCCAGGAAAATATGATATATATACCCTCTTTACAGTAAACATTACCTCTTTTAAGGCAACATTACAAATATTGTAGATTAGTGAATATATAGATAGATAAGGGGAAGACTGTGCAGGAGAAGTGAGAGCATATGAAAGGATATGCTGCCTGCCAAAATACTCTGGACTGTGGAAATATTCTGTTGCTGCACAGATTAAAAGCAGACTCCTGAGGTTGCTCTTTTACACAATTTATTCAAATTCTCAGTTTGTCCTAGAGTCTAGGAGTTGCAAAGATGCTATTGCAGCCACTTATGTTCTCCTTCAACATAATACAGAACCAAAAAGAGTAAAGAACATTAGAGCTACTGGTTACTTGTTTTATTCTTGGTATGCCATCTCTGCTAAACATTTTTTGCCATTAAATGACCTTTGCTCTGCCCTTCTTTAATTTGGAGACATTTATGGTAAAGATGTACTTGCACACAGATAAATGAATCTGAAAGATGTGTATTCTGAAAAGAAACAATCACTAAATAAAGGTGAAATGCAGAAAAAAAAAGTACAAGCCAGTGCTAAAAGATCTTCTCTAGAGTACAAATAATGCTAAATGAATTCTTGGGAGAAATTCTATGATCTGGAATATAATTCAGGTCCAGCACATGATTATCCCCTTCAGGCTTTCCTATTTATTAAATAAGATATAAGTTATCTTATTTAAAAACTCACATATGAAATGTTCTTTTAAGCAGACTTGGAGTTTTAATCTTTCTTTAATTTACAACTACAAAGTGAAGAAAAACATAAAAAGAAATATGTTTGAGATTTGGTGCATCTCAGCTGAAATAGGAAGCAAATTCTTTATCCACATCAATTTTTGGTTAAGGTTAAAAATAATTCAGAGGCATTATTTGAACAATATTTTTCTGTATTGAAATTATTATTTCTGCATTAAAACTATAGAAATAAATATTAGAGATAAAATATAGTAAAATTTGGACTTTTGCTTCAATAAAATAAATTATAGATTATTTTAACACAATACAGTACTTATGGAGGTATATTTTGACAGCGATAGCAAAATAAATAGGTCAGGATAGAAAGAAGACTGAGTGCTTAGTGTTTTCAGACAAACACGTAAGCTGTCCAGCTGAGCCAATGTATTATGAAATCAAGTTCTTTTTCTGACCTGGCTATGCTTTACTTCTGTAGCTTGCCAAGTATTTATTTCTACTGTAAGTACCAAAGATTCTTTGTTCTGTAAGAACTTATGACATCCATGCATCATCACCTCTATCAATTCATCAGTAACCACACAGACCTATTATTTAAGAGCCTTGTAGCACAACTACTTTCTTTTATCCCTCTTAAGTCATTCTAAGAAAGCTGTTTGCTGCATTTTTTTCTGGAAGAAGTGATTCAACACCTCTTTTTCAAAAAAAAAAAAAAAAAAAAAGAAACACCTAAACTCACACCTAAACTCACATACAGCCATACTTTAGGCATACTCTTTTAATTCCTCTGCTTTTCTATAAACCAAAATAAAGCACAACATATGAAAAAGAGAAAATATCCTAGCGTCACTGACAGTTATCACTGGAAGCACAAAGTAAATGAAATCTTTTGTCAATGAAAAGAACACTTGTAAGGAAAGACAGGAAGTGAAACAAATGCTATTTAAAACACAGAAAATCCACATTTTTGAGCGGGGAAAATTCTGGTGATGAGGTTCCATTTACACTTGAGGTTTCATTCAGTTGAATTGAGGGAAAAATACAGTATAATTTACTAAAGCAGAGGTTAACCTGGACTATCCAGCAAAAAGTCTCTATAATCTCTATTTATAATAGAGAAATTCGGTTTTCCTACCTGATACCTCTCTGATGAAGGCCTGTTATCACATTGTCCCAATTCTGCTCTGAATCACCTCAGTTGGCTGATTGTCTTTCCAAAATCAGTCTCTGGTGAATTGTTTTCAGCGAACATATATATGCACTCCACTAGAAATTTGGTCTCTGTGGAAATCAGTAATGGTTGTCTCTGGGGACAAAGCAACCAGGACCATGGCTGAGCACATATCACGAAGTAACAACATTCTCAGCAGGCTTTTCCTCAGAACGCAAATCTCATCAATGGTAAGAGATCCAAATCCACAGTTTGGATATCATACATCTCAGAGCACTCTTTAGATGTAATTTTAGCATTTAAATACTCAAAATTAACATTTGAGGAATATATGTAACTAGTATTCTCTCAGAGCACTTTAAATCCGGACTGAAACACATTCCATGTCACATTTGCAAAATGACAGCATCATTTCATTGTTTATTTTGCGTATGATAAGACTGCTGTAGACTGTGCTGATATGCAAAATGTCCTTTTCTTATCCAGTCAGGAATTTGACATGTTGCCCTTCATTAACAAGCGTGTTTCAGGTTCTTTAACACTACCATGCAGCAATGCAAGTAGTTCTTTTCATTCACTTCTGTTCAGGGAATCATTGTGCTCTTTGCTCTGCCGTTCTCAACCCTGTTTCTGCTAGTGAGATGGCCTTCCATGACCAAATGCAAAATATTCTGGCAGACTTGGGGGCATCGGTACTGTTTGTGGAGTTCTTCCATCAAGAATTAGCTATTTCTGCTGTATACATTCCTCCAGAAGATCCACTTCCACCTGCTTACTGAGACTTGTTTTCCTGCAGTTCATGTAAACCATGCACTTCTCTT
>JAVCKT010027103.1:0-12863 GCA_032273925.1 Rhynchotus rufescens | reverse complement strand
ATGGGGATTGAAAATCCGTAGATCCTCTTATCACTTTGACATCAGTGTAATCGTTGATTTTATGCTTGGATGGAAATATAAATTATGTATTGGCTAGATTTCCACTGGGGTTTCAGTAAGTAAATTTTATCAAATAAGCATGAAAAGTCATTCTGGTTGATTCATGAATAATAATAGCTGAGCTAGTGAAATGTCTACTTTCTCCTTCTTGGTGTTTTCTAGATACTGAGATAGTGTCCCACTTCTTCTACCTACATTTTTTCCAAATAACCTGTTATGTTGTGTGAAAAATATTTCCTTCTCTTAGATTTGGAGGGAGAGGGAACAAAAGTAGAGAAGAGAGGAAAGAATCCCCCCAAATATTAAATCTTTATATTTCCATTTGCATGTCTTTACATTACCATTTGCATGTCTTTTTACATCTGTTGTATTTAATGATCCCAGTATTTCCTGAGATTCTGAATTGATGGTGTTTCTCACTGTTTCAAAATGGTACTATGAGAACTTAGCATGCCTAACAATTCATTTTGAGGGAAAGAAAATCCAGATTAAATGGAATATAGGAAGATTTTCTTCAGTTTGCATACATACACAGTGGGCATTCTCACAGTGCTTGAAAGGGTAAGGGGTTAACAACACAAGAAGTTTGGATATCTCTTTGTTATACTGAAATGCTGAGAAAATATTCTAACTTGTTACTGAATGGAGATGTAAAATTGTTTTCTGCCTTTTATCAATAGTAATTGTAGCATTTACAAACAGATGCTATATGGGAATCATTCTGTAATCCTATGCTTATAAAAAGACCAAAACCCTTTTGTATGCTTCTTTCAACACATGCAAGCAATTTATAATCATTTTTGCCCAATTATTTGTATTTCAAAATGCTTCAATTGAATAAAATGCTATGGTACTAACTAATATTTTGAACTCAGCTGAGATGGTGTGAGGTGCAACTCAGAATCGAAAAGCACCATAATCTTATTAAAAATTTCCAGATGAGGAAGATTAGTATCTGGACCCCTTTCGACTTAAGTTGTATGCTTGCTTTTATCTGTGGCTTTAGCAGTTGTCTTGGTAAGGAGTGGCAAATTCTCCAGTTTATATTTCCCACTGTTCTAGCCTTATCAAGCTGTTACTTGGCCACTGGCCTTTACTCTCTTCAGGTTACAGCTTGCTAGTCAGGAAGAGTGACTATCTTTTTGAGTGCAAATGTATCTTACAGTTTAACGGTGAAAGAAGAAATATTTGGTTTTATTTCCTGAAATTTTAGCCTATAATTCCTTTTCCTAAAGTGAATTCTTTATTTCCAGTTACTGACTGTTTATCCAGTCCAGAGAATTTCTCCCATCCTCCAATATATATGTATGAGAGTCATCACATTTTCCCCACATTGACTTTGCTGAAAATTACCCAAACTCACCAAATATAACCATTTCTTCCTCTTACAAATCCATTTTTCAGCGTCTTAATAATTTATTA
Organism: Rhynchotus rufescens; assembly: GCA_032273925.1. Classification (NCBI taxonomy): domain Eukaryota; kingdom Metazoa; phylum Chordata; class Aves; order Tinamiformes; family Tinamidae; genus Rhynchotus; species Rhynchotus rufescens. Next base: position 11,381 of record JAVCKT010027103.1, on the reverse strand, counting down.
CTTTTATGTGAACTCAGTCTGCTTGACTAATGAACACAGAGCTGAATATAATGTTCTATATCTTTATTGCATCAGAGCACCATAGAGAAGGTTTATATCTTTTTTATTCTGAGTTCATCTTCATATGCAGTCTGAAATGATGCCATTTTTTTCTGCAGACTAGTATTTAGTTTGTCCAACATAATGCTATAATTTGTAGGCTGGGTTGGCACACTCCTTCACATATTACTCACTTTTCTACTCTTCTCCCTTAAACCTAATTTACACTCTAATAAGCCTTCCTCTTAAATTTGTCCTTTCCCACAAGACACTAATAGTTGGTTGGGTGATGTGGGCAGTGTCTGGCCAATTTGGTTCAAAATGAGTACTGAGCAGAGTCTAAGAGAGATCGTCTAGGGAGAGATATGGCATTTACTTCCAACCTAATTACAGGAATTTCTACCCCAAACCTGGGTCTGATGCAATACTTCTTCATTATGTATAAGATTCATGTTTGGACTTAGGAGTTTTAATGGGTAGTTGACAGCCTGGGCAGTAAAATTCCTACGTCCAGAGCCTGGGCTTAGGCTCTGCCTAGGCTGACTGTGCCTGCCAGTTGCATTGCTTATATAGACCAATTTCTGAACAGCTTCACATTGCATGATCACCTCAAAGTGGTGGGGTCATCTGAGGTGGCTGTGGGCTGAACTATAACCTCGAATATGCTCCAGACCTGAGAGTAAAGATTGGAGCCAGAAACTGGAACTTGCAGCTTGGTATGAATGTTCAGCTCTTCTCTTGGGATGAGAACTATATGAGTTTTAGTTTTGTTTCCAGAAGTTAATGAAGGCTCAGGAGTTTCCAGAGGTTTTAAAAGAGATTTTAGGTCTTCATGAACCATATGACTGAGGGCTTTCGTCTTTGCTACTGCTTTTTCTGCAGTTTCTGCAGTGTTCTTTAACATAGACTGGGCAACACAGTTGAAAAAAGAGACAGAAGTTGTGCATTCTCCTAAGCCTGTGCATGTACAGTAATCACAGGAAATCCAAGCTAGTAACTAGTCAAGGTTAAAGTAGATTAACAACAAATTGTAGAAAATCAGTAGCAGATGGATAGAACTTTCCCATCTCCATTGATCTCAAAGTAATTCTCTTTCACACGCAGGGTTTGCTACTGTCATTCATTCCTTTGCCAGTTGGTAAGTAAACTGAACGTGCGTGCTCTGCATGTCTTTGATTTTTTAATTCTGGAACTGCTGTTAATGTGTCTGCTCGCAGTTAAATGAGGCGCTGTACGAAAAGCAGATGATGCTCATATTTGAGAGCTTGTATTTTTTATTTGTGAACATCTGGGGAGGTTGGAAGATGCTGGATTTCAAAGCCTTTTGGGACTGGCCTGTCTGAGCTCTGACATCACTTGCTGGCTAGGGACAGTAGAACAGCTGATGCTTAAACCTCTTCTATGCAGTGAAGGAGAGGATGCTGTCTGGAAAGCTCTGTAATGGCCTGAAGCACAAATTGTTCTGTATTTGCCAACTTAAGGGGCAAGCTCCAAAAGTTTGCTATTCCTCTGGCTTTTTGGAAAAGATTTGGAAAAAATGGAAGGAACCCACATTTGGATATGTAGTTATGCGTGTGAGTACAGGTTGTTTGACACTGTTTTCTTCAATTCAGATATCTAGCAGGGCACACGAACTCCATACATGCTCTAAGTTTTATTCTCCAGTTGAACTTCTGTTCATTCAGTTCTCAGTTCCTGCTTCTAGTATCATTTTTCCCTCAAGTGAGAAAAGCCCTTTCAGCTCTGCTGGAGCTTCTAGTGTTGTTGTTTTTGTTTGGTTCTTGTTGTTTTTTTTTTTTTTTTTTTTTTTTTTTTTCCCTCTCCTCACAAAAAGTGATTAGTAGTGAGTTTTCCCAGCCTGGGCTTTCCTTCTATCACCTTTTTAGTCAACAGTCAATGAAGACAGCTTAAGTCATACTGATGTACTCCTACCACCTGCCAGATCTGAGTGCATCATTTCTACCAACATCAAATCACTTCTGCTCTCACTAGGGCCACTTTCTCTGATTGCTCTCAGCTGACTGTTGTGAAGATAGGAACCTGACCTAATCTCTGACCTTGGCTTTTCTTTCCCTCACACCAGGACTGTCTGTCCTCCTCCAGCTCTTTCCTTTTACTTAATGAGTCTCCTCATTCATTTCTTCTGTCTCCTTGCAAGTATTTTTAGAATGTGATGATCTCTCTTGGGCTGGCTATTTCTCAAACAAGATAAATGTTGTTTCACCTAGACTTTTCTCATGTCTTCCATCAGCCTCCTTACTTGAGACTCTTTATTTTTTAACTCTATATTCTCTGAAGATATTAAGATATCCAGTGAAGAGCTTTTCATTGGAAAAGGAAAGCCTTTGCATGCAGTTTTTTAGGACTACCTTAGGCTGTAATATGAAGAGGAATATCATCCACTTATTTTTGTAAGGGCTTCTTAATATATGTAATATATGTAAGAAAAACCTTACACTAGTTCACTTGCAGTTGCATTTCATAGTTTGTTTTATACTTTGATCGCAAGGACTTCTCAGGCCTTAATGATAGCATCATTTCTTGAAGTAGGCATGCTTAAATTATACAAGCCATTAAGTAAAATTTTCTTGGATCTGTGTGTGTTCTTGGGCAACAGGGAGCTTTCCTTTCATCTATTAACATTATCAGAGGAAAAATTGATGCTCATCTGATTTTCCGAAGCCTAGATAAGCCCTAAATATTTTGCTTTTAGAAATGTTAAAGTAGTTAAACGTTGTCACAAGAAATCACATTTCAAAACATGTTCATACTGCAGCTGTTCCTTAATAACATGCCAATTATAAGTAGTGGCTCTCTAAGCATAGAAAATGTGACGGTTTCATTGTTTACATATATAGCACTTTAGAGGCATCAAGGAGATTTAGCTGAGAATTCGTGACACTGCCACGGAGCTCAGCCTTCATTTCCTAATTCATGGCTAAGAGCAAAAAATTTGATTGGAGTCATTAAGCCCCATTAGATTTTCTTACCAAGGATTTCTGTAAGTGCATATGCAGGTGTGACAGGGAAGGGATGTCAGGGCAGATGGATAATTAAAGAGCTGCTCTCAAAGTGTTCCTGCAGACAGAACCACTGCTCTGTCACAGTTCACAGAGTCGGCAATGAGGGACGAGATGAGCCAAAATACAGCGACACTGTGTTGTTGCATTTTTACAGCTCTTTTCATCACAGATAATCACAATTGGAAAGGTTGTATACCACTGCCACTAAAGCACAGTCATTTGCTGCAGAGGAATTGTTTAACTGCTTAAGAAAGAACAATACATTGACATACAGGTATCTAAATGAAAGAATAATTCAGGGTCACTGTGCTGTGGTTATCCCCTCCATCCTGTACTTCAGCAAGGACTGAGCCTTTGCCATGAGATCAGGAGTCAGCATCCTCAGCAGAGCGACCAGGCACAATCCAGCACCGATGTGAAGGCTACAGGCTTCATGGCTGTGGGTTTTCCTTGCAGAGCACCCCCCAAAGCTCAGAGCTGGCCGTGCCTTTCTCAGCAGGAGGAACCTGCTGAGCTCACAGCCCTAGGCAGGTGTCACCCAACTAAAAGGACCACAGGCTGCCCAAAACTGCAGTGTCAGTCGAACGGCAAAGGCAGAGGACAAGGATGTCAAAATGTAATTTCTGCTGACATGAGGAAGCTACTGGCTGAAATCTTGGGAGCCTGTTGCCTTTAGAAATACACTAGAAAAAAAATAAATAAAAAGTTTGATCAACCAATTGGGGAAATAGGAACAATTCTGGGAATCCTTCCAAGATGAAATGTATGGTGTGAAGTGCTGGCTCCGGTTGCAATGACAAGGTGACTGTCTGCTCTTCGTCTTACCAATTAGGAATGATTTATTTCAAGATGCTGTTGTGTATGATGGTAATAGCTTAATTCTTCTGTAGCTTGCATTTGAGGCTCACATTGTAATTTATAAATAGAAATTAGAATACCTACAAGCTGATTATTAGATGCATTTATAGAATGGGAGTTAATGTAAAAAGGGTGAAATGCCTTGTCCAAAATCATATAATGAATTGTTGACAAAGCTAATAAAAAAATATAATTTTTCTTCAACGTGAACATATGTATACTGTAACAATTGTATTTATCTCCATATACAAAGTCAGCCAAAAAGCTGTGAAAAAGCACAACACAAATGATGTTAAAAAAACACTTTTTATTGGTCACTGTTAGTGAAAATACAGCATATTACACATGGAAACAGTGGTACATTCATGTGAACACACAGTGGGAACTTATATGTTTTAAGTATTCAGCTAGTTTATATCTGTTTTGTTTTGTTCTCAGTATATTCTAATGGTTACTCTGCTCATCACAACAGATTTTGTTTGTTATTGACCCAGAGTGCATACAAGTATGAAGCTGTGAAGGGCATTTACAAAGCCTGTCAGAATGAGTGCCTCAGCTCTGCCACACGAGAAGCACAACAATGAAAGCGGATCTGGTGTGTTCATCCACCTGGGATGCACCGAAAGCCTATTTTTGAGGAAGAAAATTCATTTTTCGCTGTTCGCCAACATACTTCCCAGCCTGTTAAAGAGAGGCAATGGTTTCCCATGCAGCCCATGGAAGGTAAAAGAGAGGCTTCCTGTTCCAGCTGCTGGGGTGTCCAGCACTGAGATCCTGGCAGAGATGTTGTGGTATCCTTTCTTAAGGCTCCTATTAGCATAGGATCTCAGCACTGATCTCACGGGATGTTGTTGCAGCTGGAAACCAACTGCTGCATTCGGCTGATTAATCCCTGTAGTAATTCCATTAGCCTCTTTAATGGAGTAACTACATGGATGGATTTACCCCTCTGTATCAGCCCAAGAGGGAATTGCCCTAGGGGACCTATGTGGGTGGCAGGGATGTCTGAAGCAAACATTTTGGTTTTGTTTTTAGTGTAAAGCGTCCTAATGGGGTGGGAATCCCTCTGCCTCCTTGGGGCAGGAGCTCTTGGTGGCACCAGGAACACAGGTGCCCGGTCCAACGGGATGATACTCCAGACCTTGCATGTCCGGAGGGGCTCCAGGCGCCCCGCTCGCAGCTCCCTGCCTGCACGTCCCCCTTGCCCCTCAGCCTGCCCCACGTGCAGCTTCTCAAGCACAAGCAGCTTTTCCCTCACCTCCGCAGTCTCCTCTCCCCGTGTCACTGCACTGTGATGATTTATCTCCTGTCAGAAGGGCAGCCTTGCCGAGACTGTGTCCCTGGGCGAAGGACTCCTGAAAATAAGCAGGCTGCCACCCTCCCTTAGCACTGCACAGGGAGGAGAGCAAGTGAAGAAATGGGAAAAGTCATGTTTTCTCTTGTTTCCTCCTCTATTTTCTAGCCTGAGGCGAGCAGGTTTATCCACCTTCCTAGCCTTGTGCATAACCCAGTCCTAGGGTGGCTTGGCTGCCTTGCAGCTCTATCATTAAAGGCTTGTCTGTATCTAAAAGCAGCTTTAGGTTTATGAGAGCCAAAGCCACCCTAGAAAACCCTCCCAAGGAGCAGACTGTGTTTTTATAGTCTATGGCACCAGCCTGGGCTTTCCAAAAGCTCCCGTTGTGGTTCTCTAGGGAAGGCTGGGCTGGCTGAGGGGCCAGGTTCTGGGAGGCCTAGTGGGGAGCCACACATTATCCTGACTAGTTTTCTTCTACTTCAAAGGCTGTTGCCATGTACACAGGTGCTGTGATGTGACTACTAAGCTGCAGTATCTCTTGATCTACGTGGTGTGTGATCTCCTTGTTAATACGCTAAATTTATTCTTAGTTAGCTAGTCCTTTCCTCCCACAGAGGCAGCAGTCCAGAGAGATGGACTCGTCCAACTCCTCAGTGATCCAGAGTGGGAGAGAGCAGGGAAGGGGTCGTGTGTATGAGCTGCACACACATGCTCCAGGTCTTTACTTCTCTTTCTGCCTATGGTTGTCGCTTCCAACATTCAGCACAGGAATGACAAGTCCTAGCAGCCACCTCTTCCCAAAGACTTCTCGCAGGTTCTGCCTCCATGGCCGGGCTCTTACCACCATCCCCTTCCGCACCTGGTACCGCGTCTGCCCACGAAGGATCAGCAGCATCTGGTGGCAGCTGAAGCCAGCGCAGGCCAGGCCGATCCCAAGCCAGAGGTAGAGCATGAGGATGACAAACATCTCGGAGCTGAGGAGAGCCCCTGTAAGTGCGGAGTCAGGAGGAAAAGGGCAATGAAAGAAGCGTTTTAGACACGTCAGCGTAACAGTTCTGCAAGAGCACAGGGGCAAGCAAGCAAAGAGCTGGGTATATCCTGTAGCACCTGCCCCGGCGAGGAGTTAGAAAAAAGGCATGATAATTACCTTAACTATATTAAAATGTTTTCTTTGTAGTGTTCAAGGCAACGAGCCCTAACGGGGCAATACTAACATGCTAGCAGCCTCAGTAGAGACGGCTCCCTTTGCTCTTAGTGTGAGAATCTGGATTTAAGGGGCAAACCAATGCAGAAGTGAAACAGATTTGAAAGACACCAGCACTATTTTGCAGACAGGTTAAATGACTTAAAGACTTACCTGCTAATCACAGTGAAACTAAGATTTATGGATTCCTTTTAAAATGGTCATGGGACTTAGAGCATTTAGATTGTTCCAGAAACCTTTCTCTGTGCAGTAGTACTAAGCACAAAGATTTGCGATTCACCATTATCTGTATGTATATAATATGTTAAAATGAAATTATTAATAATGCCATTCCTAGCATTGGAATATAGTTCAAATTCTTTTTTTAAACCTGCTAGAACACTTTTTATTTTATAGGGCTGAAACTCTGAACTCAACAGTTTTTGTAATATATATTTATGTTGAGTGTGTTTAAGTTAAAGGAACATTCTGTGAGCACTTTTCTCTACCATAATTTAAAACTCTTGGAAAATATTAGTCGAGTAGCAGTTATCATTGAATGACCTCTTGGTGCTTAAGCAGATATAAATCCATTAAAGTGGTAACATATATGTACATATGAATGTGTGCACACATGTTTTGTATATACTGATATATCATTAACCACCCATATTTACACACAGACATATAGAAAAAAAAATATTTCTGCAGTTTTTTTTTTTTAATAAGAAAGCTCTTCAGTGTTCCCTTTTTGAAGAACATGTGACAGGGCAGTTGCAGGCTCTGGGTCCTCTGCATGTGCAAAGAGCAGTGCAGGAGCGCTGCGTCTGGCCCCACAGCAATCCCTGCCAGAGCTAGGGTTGTGTGCTTAGGAAAAGTGCTGCCTAAAAGCGAATGTATGGCTGCTTTAAGCTCCAAGACTGATATAAACTCTCTCTCATACAGAAAGCCAGAGTGGGTGGTGCTGCTTGGCATTCCTTCCTATGAATCCCAGCTTTTCCACCTCACAGGGCTCTAGAAGTGAGAGTTTGGGACTGACCATGGTGTTTGCTCCAAGTTTTGAGCTTGACTGGGTCTCCATCCCAGCTCCATCCAAGGATGATTTGCAAAGAGACTGACTAATGCCTGGAGCTTTCAGAGACTGTCCTCAAGCCTAGGAAAAGGCATAGGCAGCAGTCAGTTTGCTTTCCAAAGGCAGCATCGTCTTTCCCTTCTCATCAGATCCTGTTTGGTTCAGTGGGCTTCATATGCAGCACAGCAAGGGCAGCACAATCCCTATAGGATGATGACAAATCTTCATACCAAATCAGCCAGAATAACTTAATGAATTAGATAGGAATGTCATAGCCAGACATGGTCTTCTTTGCCTTTCTATTACTAGGCCAGAGTGTGACAGAGATTTATTCTTTTCTGTAGTTGATGTTCAGATGGAAATGTGGAGAAAAATATATATTTGCTTTAGAACCCTATAAATAAAGTTTATAGCCAGCAGGGCTATAAGTTTTTTTCTGTGTGAGCTACTGAAATTCAATATTGAGCAAGAAATTACCCTTTTCTCCCCTCGCAAATGTTATGCATCTCTGAGCCATGTTTCCAGATATGAGGTTTCTTAACCGTATTCTCAGGTTAGCTACATAAATCATTTTCTATCATTTCTTTTGTGGATCCAATCTGACCTGTATTTACAAAAGTATTGTTCATTTGTCCCTCATCTCACAGCCTATTTTACCCTCAGATTCACTTTTGCTCTAACCGACCTGATGTGATCTCAAGTTTTTTGCCATACATTATCTATGCCACAAAGCTGAAATTACAGATTCCGTGTCAGATCCTTAAACCCATGCTCGCGCACAGTCTGACATAACTAGCCAACTGAAAATTTTCCCAGCATGGAGTCGGGAAATACCTATTTTGAACTAAGACCAGTTGATCCACCATTCATTACCCTCTGGTCCTGCCTCCAGTTCAGAAGACATGCTGGAGAAAAAGAAGACAGATATGCTTTTTCTCTGCTATAGCAGATCTTCATTTGGATCCCTCAACGGTTCTTAAGTAATAGTTATGTTAGCTGCATAAAAAAGGTTGGATGGATGATCCTTCGAGGTAACCACACCATACCGTGTTTTTCTTTCCTGAACTTTGGAGGTTAAATGTGGTGGCAGAAACCCCATAGGTCCTTCTTCTCAAGGAAGAAACATGCTACTCATCCTCTGTATTCCTGTGTGAGGCAGCAGGTTCAGCTCTGGCCAGCCTGGAATTCAGTGGGAACTGGGAGCTGTTGCCTCTTGAGGACGTTCTGACTCCAAGCTCTTAGCCCTGCACCCAGTCCTGTTCTTGCCCCTCTCAGATCTTGCCCAGGTGCTGTCTTTGACACTGCTGACACTAGAATCTGATCACTTCAGTGACTCCTCAAATGTATATCAGGACCTATATTGGTGCAGATCAGCCTGCAGAACCAGAGACACAACTAATTCCTTGACAAACTCCTCCCACATCTGTGCCCCAGTCTGCTGTGCTGAGCGAAGCTAGGGCATGGGAAAAATCATGTTTTTAATGCTAGTGAAGCTCATGTAACATTATTTACAAAAATTGTTCTACTTGGAAAAATGGCTCCATAAAAATGCCATGGCAGGATTTCATGTTTATTGTCTCTCAGTGATTACCATGACAAATCTACTAATTTGCCAAGTAGAGAGATATTTGTTTGTTTTCAGATGGTAAACCTGCAAACCCAGCCTGGCATCTGCAAAGCTAAAGCTGGGGCCTCCCTGGCTCTTGTGCTAGGAGCAGCGAAGGCTCCACAGCTGAATCACACCCCTCCTGGTGCCTGTGCATGAGCCAGAACAGGCGCCAGAGCTTTTTTATGGGGCTCGGCTGCATGTGCAAAGCTAAAAAATACGGAATACCTATTTTAGTCTATAAAGAAAGCAGATCTACGTCTGCTAGTCATGAGCTGCATATGGAGAAAGGATGACATTTTTCTGCAGTCACTCTCAGGGCAAAATAACACTAAGCTCTCTGCATAGTCGCTTCTGAGAGATCGAGCTTTGTCTCTGGTCAGGTTTTATCCAGCTCTCAGGTTTGGACAGAGAAAGGATTGAGGCTCGAGAGTTTGAGGGGCATGCTGAAAGGTGACGTGACAGGTTAGAAGAGCAGAGGAAGAGTTCTGGGAGCAGAATTGGGAGGAAGAAGGGGAGGGTCTGACAGACGTATGGTAGAGAGAAAGGCAGAAAAAGCAGAAAGAAAGATAAGGGGTGGTGAAAGGAAGAAAGGCATTTGCTTTTGGTGCAGAGCTCTTGCAGGCAGCAGTCACGTGCAGAATTTCCACCTCTCTGTGGAACCACGTCCCAGACTAGGGTCGAGAGAGCTTGCTGATCATGTCACATTAACTTTCCTCTCGGTTTCCAGAAGCTAACTGTTGCCTCAACCTGAATTCTTCCGTTCTGGAAGAAGGACAGGGTTTCAGTAAGTTTGCACTGCTGAAACAGGAGGTGGATGTCAGTGAAGTATGCTGGGTGCACGGACCTACATCGGGAGAGTAGGAATATCTTTACTGGGGAATGTGAAGATCTGTAGGATATGAAATCCTACAGACGCACCACGACCACCCATCTCTGCCTGTAGGAGAGCAAAAAGATGCCCCTTGCTTATAGGTCAATGACTAAAATCATCTCTCTCCTCCTAATTGCAACACACTTCCCGCATGACCAACAACCCTATTCTATCACTGACAAGCTGGTTATATTTCTTTAATGAATTATGAATAGGACTGTGGCTGTAACTTGGAGCGGGTTCCAGCCTCTATTTCAGCTGAAGCAAAATCATTTGCAAACACTGTCTCTAGACTCTAAACAAGGCTTTACTGAGCACAAATAATTCTTGCTTTTGCCCATTCCCCCCTCTACCAATCTAATCTGCCACTATTGGGAAAAGAGCAAGTCCTCCCTCACACCCCAGGGGCCCAGGAGGAGGAACATGATCCTCATGTCTGAGGAAGAGGTCCTTACCTGAGAAGAACTGGCTGATGGAGTGAGGCAGAAGGGTGAGGAAGGCCAGTGGATTTGCAAAGGACATGGAGAGTGCAACAGAAATGTAAGCCATGCCTGTCACCAGGGAGTGGAGGCAAGCCAGGGAGGTGTAGAGGCAGAACATGATGAAGTTTCGCATGTTCCTGCTCCCGATGCAGTTCCCTGTGAAGAAACAGTGGTGGTCATGCCTCTGGGTGACTCTGGCACACAGTCTACAGAAGTGAGTGCTGGGCAAGGCTGAGCCGGGGGACCTGCTTCCATCCAGCCAGTCTGCCACCACTTCAGTTCCTTGGCCCAAGTTTAAGCCCTTGCCCAAGTCCTCAGGGGAGGTCTGGATCACAAGTACGTAGTTGCCCAAGGCATTAGCTGAGAGGAAGAGGAAGAGGGCCCCATGCAGCAGAGCAGGAGAGAGAAGTGAGGTGGCGGAAGGGTCTCTGAACATGCTGGGGATGAAGAGAAAGATCTGGAGGACGAAGGTCACTAGAGAGATGCACAAGAAGTAGGCTGGAGCAACCACATTGAGCAACCTGAGAACTAGCATTGCGGATTACATTCCTGCAGGGGAAAGCAAGGAGAGAACAAGCACCAGCGCTCCGGCTGCACCCTTCATCCTTCCATTTCCTGCCGGCTCCCCGGCCCCGCTCGGCTCCGGAAAATGCCCCGCGGGGGCCGCTCTCCCCCGCCGCCGCCCCGGGGACGGGGCAGCCGCTCCGCGGCGCCCGCAGGAGGCAGCCCGGCCCCGGCGCCGGCCTCCCGGCAACTTGCGGCGGCGGCGGCGCCCGGAGGCTCTGCGGAGGCTGGAGGGGAGCGCCGGGCACCGCTCCGCTCCTCCGGCGGAGCCGCTCTGCCAGGCAGGGTCAGCTTTGGTATTGCATGAGAGGGAAAAAAAAGGTGGTGCTGGAGGAAGGGGGAGTGAATTGAAAAGGGGAGGGGGGAGGAGGAGGGATGGGGGGAGA